>JAQQSW010014930.1:0-12001 GCA_028646575.1 Pseudocheirus occidentalis | reverse complement strand
TCTCTCCCAGCATCTGGAAGCTGACTGAGAAATGAGATGGAGTTTTCCTGAGACAAGGATTTGGTGAAGGCCACCCAGAAGGCTGATATTCTTTCTGGGTCCAAGGGCCAGCTGAACTGTTGGAGGACTGAAGAAGCATGATCAGGATAAGACTTTGTTCATGGCCTGGGTGATCCTTGAGTTCCAGGCCAGAGAAGTGGTAGAAGTGGTAAAGGGTTTGAGATGTGCTGGACTTTGTGAACTTCAGTGTGTGCCAGGGACTGCCCTTAAGACTGGACAAGAACCTAGGAGCTCTCTACCTCTGAGAACTGGACAACATCCTGGCAGCTGTCTGCTTCTGAAACTAGGTGACTGTTATGGGGATTCAGGAGAGAGCTGGAACCATGGAAGGGGGTCCAGGGGATTAGAGAGACTGCCCAGAATGAAGATGAAGAAAAGGCTTCCCCTTGGATGTAACTGAAGTTTGCTGGATACCAAGGGATGGAGGGTTTGTGTGGTTTTCTAATGACTGTATTTAGTGATTAATGATACTGGGTAATTGTGGATCTTGATTAGTGACTGTTTATGTTAATGGTTGCCCCATGAGTGAAAATTCATTGTAGTAGACCAGACTTTCAGGGGCCCCTGGCCCCATTAAGGAAATGCTCCCCTCTTCAATAAGGTCATTAGGCAGATATGCAGGAAGAATATAATCTTGTTGGGTGGATGCTTTCATTGGTTCAGTGAATATCTAAGGAAGTTAATTTTCAAGTCTTGTTTTTTACTCTGGGTTTGATTGTGCCTCTGGACATGGTCTTAGGAGGAAGTCTTTATGCATAATTAGCTTTGGGCTGGGGTAGGAAATGGTCATTTCCTAAGGAGGGTCTTTGTATTCTGGTTACACAAGAATCTCTGCTATAGGGAATATAAGCCCTATGATTTTCTTGTATCCTTGGCTCTGTATGAAGTAGTTCTGTAATAAGCAGACTATTGAATAAATCCCTATATCTCTCTATTATTCACCTGGTAGCTAGGCCATACAACTGTGCTGGACACAGTAATCAATATATTGTGAATTTATTGAATGATTAAGTGAGGAGGGTTTCCCCTTAAGGAAACCAGATGATTATTCTTTCCTTCCTTTTTTATAAATATTGTGGCCACTGTAGTGAAAACTGAGTGCCATTCTAATGATAAGCTGTTATGAACATTATATTGTGGTTTTCTGTGATAAGATGTAATGTTGTGAATATTACATTGTGAATATTGTACTGAACCTTAATTTGTAATGGAATAAAAACTGTTCAGTTTTACTGTGTAATCCAAACCTTAAAAGCTGTTCACAGTAGCATTCTTTTGGGCATCTGCTGGTGCATGGCATTACAACCATATATGTGTGTGTATTTGGTTTTGTTTGTAATGTATAGAATTGTTGATGATTTGTGTGAATTTATTTTATGTCCTTCAACTTTGCTAAAGTTGTTTATCATTCCAAGTAGATTTTTTTTCAATTGATTCACTAGGATTTTCTAAGTATAATTTCATATCATCTACAAAGAGTTTCTTCTTTGCCTATTCTAATTCCTTCAGTTTATTTTTCTTCTAATAACATTAAAGCTAACATTTCTAGTATCATATTGAATAAGAAGGGTGATAATGGACATTCTTGTCTCACCCCCAATCTTCTACCCTCTAGCTTATTCCCATTACATACAATGCATATTGATGGTTTTAGATAGATGCTGATTGTCATTTTTAGGAAGACTACATTTATTATTATTTCCTCTAGTGATTTAATATTAATGAATGTTGCATTTTGCCAAAAATTTTTTCTGCATCTATTGAGATGATTATATGCTTTCTTTTAGTTTTATTATTGACATGGTCAATTATACAGAGTTTTCCTAATATTAAATCATCCTTGCATTCCTGGAATAAATCATACCTGATCAAAGTGTATTATTCTCATGATTAGTTGCTGTAATGTTTTGATAACATTTTATTTAATAATTATGCAAATATCTCCATTAAGGAAATATGTCTATAATTTTCTTTCTCTGACTTGACTCCTCCTGATTTAGGTATCAGTACCATATTTGTATCATAAAATAATTTGGTAGGACTCTTTATTCACTTGTTTTCCCAAATGATCTGTATAATATTGGGATGAATTGTTCTTTGCATGTTTGATGGAATTCATTTGTAAATCAATATGACCTCGGAGATTTTTTACTAGGGAGTTCATTATGACTTGTTCAATTTATTTTCTCTGACATTGGGTTATTTAAGTATTGTAGGTTCTCTCCTGTTAATATGGGCAATTTATATATGTGTATGTGTGCACGTGTGTGTGTATCTTTGGTAAATAATCATGCATTTAATTAAGACTGTCAAATTTGTTGGCATAAAATTGGGCAAGGTAATTCTTTATCATTGTTTTAACTTCCTATTCTTTGGCGTTGAATTCACACTTTTATTTTTGATACTGGTGATTTGGTTTTCTTCTTTTTTTTTAACCACATAAACAAAAGGTTTATCTATGTTGTTGTTTATTTGCTTGTTGTTTTTTGTTGTTGTTGTTTTTATAAACCCAGATGTTAGTGTTATTTTTATTTCAATCGTTTATTAATTACTTGTTAAGTCAATAGATTTCTTACTTTAAAATTCATGAATTAAAATCACTCTTTTGGTTTTCAGAATTTCTAATTTGGTATTCATTCAAGGATGTCTAATTTGTTTTTTTTCCAAGCTTTTTAGTTGCATGTTCAATTTTTTCTCTTCTTTGTCTATTTTATTAACATAATCATTTAGAGATATAGACCTTCCCTAAAAATATCTTTAACTGCATCCCATAAGTTTTGGTATACTGTTGCATTATTTTCACTTTCTATATTAATTGTTTCTATGATTTGTTGTTCGACACATTCATCATTCTTTAGGAACAGATTATTTAGCGTCTAATTCTTAGTCTATCTTTTGCTGGACCTTCATTACATATATGATTAATTGTATGATGATCTAAAAAGGATGAATTTAATGTTTCTGCCTTTCTGCTTTGGATTATGAGGTTTCCATACCCTCATACATGGTTAATTTTTGTGCTGGTGTCATTTACACTGAGAAAAATGTATATTCTTTTCTATGCCCACTCAATTTTCTCCAGAGGTCTACTACATCTAAATTTTCTAAAATTCTATTCCCCTCCTCAATCTCTTTCTTGATTATTTTGTTTTTAGATTTATCTAGTTCAGAGGTATGAAGGTTGAGATCCACCATTAGTATAGTTTGCTTTCTGTTTCTTCCTGTAACTACCTTAGTTTCTCCTCTAAAAATTTGGATGCCATACCACTTGGCACATATATAGGTAGTAATGATATTATTTCATTGTCTGTGGTGCCTTTTAGAAACATGGATGTTCTTTCCTTATCTCTTTTAATTAGATGTAATTTTACTTTTGCTTTCTCTGAGGTAAGGATTGCTAGCCCTGTTTTTCTTTTATTTCAGCTGAATCATAATTCAATCATAATATACATCCAGCCTTTTTACCATTACCCTGTGTGTATCCAGCTGTTTCTTGTGTGTATGTGCATGTGTGTGCATGTTTTAAATAATATATTATAGGATTACATGTTTTAATCAAACTTTCTGCTATTTCTGTTTAATGGGAGAGTCCATTCCATTTACATTCACAATTAAGATTACTATCTGTGTCTTTCTTTACATCCTGTTTTCCTCCACCAATTTGTGTTTTTCTTTCTCATTTTTCTATCTACCTCCTGAATAGATTGGCTTTTGACCATACCTCCCACAATTTGCCCTCCTTTCTATCAGCTCCTTTCTTCCCTTTTCTTTTCCTTCTCCAGTACTACTTCTTCCCTTTCTTCTATCAGCCCTCCCTTTTCTTTCCCTTTTCCCCTCCTACTGCCTATATAGCAAGTTTGATTTCTGTATCTATGTATGTTATTCCTTCCTTCAGCAGACTGCAGTGAGAGTACAGTTCAAAGAGTTGCCATCTCCTTCTCTTCTTTCCCTCTCCTGTAATATCTTTCCGACTCTTCATGTGATGTAATTTATCCTTTTTGGCCTCCTCTTTTCTTCCTCTCCCTTGACAATCCCTTTTCACCAATCAATTAGTTGTCTCATCACATCAAAGTTAATTTACACCCACATGCTCTGTCTGTGTATATCCCTTCTAAATGTTGAAATATAGATGCAGTTCTCAGTATTTGCAAGTACCATTTTCCCATGTTGGTATGTGAACAATTAGTCATTATTTGGCAAGGAACAATGCCATGTTTCTTCTTCTCCCTGTATAACTTTTTATGCCTCTCTTTAATTTTGTATTTAAAGATCAAATTTTCTTTTGACCTCTGGCCTTTCAGTCAGGAAAGTCTGGTAAATCCCCTATTTTATTGAATTTCCAACTGCTCCCCTGAAAGATTATGCTCAATTTCACTGAGTAATTGATCTTGGTTGCAATCTAAGATCCTTTACCTTATAGATTATCATCTTCCAAACCCTCTGACATTTTCATGTAGAAGCTGCAGAGTCCTGCATAATGCTGACTATAGTTCCATGATATTTGAATTGTTTCTTTTGGCCACGCATTGTGTTTTCCTCTTTTCTTGATAATTCTGCAATTTAGCTACTACATTCAATCCTTGACATTTTTATTTTGGGATCTCTTTCAGGAGGTGATCACTGGATTGTTTTGATGACTATTTTCCAGTCTGGGTCTATTACCTCATGGCTGTTTTCTTTGATGATTTTTTTTGAAAGATGCTGTGTAGGCTCTTTTTTCATCATGGCTTTCAGTTAGCCAAATAATTCTTAAATCATCTCTCCTTCATCTATTTTCCAGGTCAGTTGTTTTTCCTATAAAATATTTGGTTTTCTTCTACTTTCTCATTCTTCTGATTTAGTTTGACTGATTCTTCATATCTTATACATTCATGAGTTTCCATTTGGACAATAGTAATTTTTAATGAATTGTTTACTTCATTTAGCTTTCTTGCCTCCATTTCCATTTTTCAATTCCCCTTTTTAAGGAGTTGATTTCTTCAGTATCTTTTTCCTCATTTTTGTCAATTGTGTTTTTAAAGGAATTGTTCAATATTTCTTCTGTCTCTTTAATTGATTTTTGAAATCCTTCTTGAGCATTTCCTTGAACTCTGTTTGAACTTGAGATCAGTTCATATTCTCCTTCAAAGTTTTGAATGTGTGTATATTGACAAGCTTGTCTCCTCCTGATATTTTGTGTCACCAAGATATTTCTCTGTGTTCATTGTTTGTCTTTGTTGTTTCTTTCTCATATTGTTTGCCTTTTATCCTGGTTTTGAAAACTGATCTCTCCCTCTTGGGCACAGGGGTAAGTATCTCAGTCTTCTTATGCTGGGACCTAGGATACTGGTTAATACTTTGCTGAGTTAGGACTTGATACTGGCTTACTGGGATGCCTCCTGTCCTGCACTGGTTCCCTTCAGCCACAGCAACACATGCATTTCCTCTTAATTATCCTAGCTTCCCCAGCTAAAAGTTGCTGTGCCTTATTTTTCTACTGTCTCCACTATTTCAGAATTTTTCCTGGGGGAATATTATCTGGGCTTCTCAAGGTTGATAAGGGAAGATGAGAACCAATTACTACTTTCTTCATGTTCTTGGATCCTAGAAGTAGAAAAAGGCCACATTTGAACATTCTGTCTGTGGACTGGTGAGTCTAAGAGCAGCTGCTATCACTACTGTAATCACTGCTGCCACTGCTGCTTCTAATTGAGTTAATCCCAAGGACTCTGAAAACCATGAAGTAAAAAAATAAAGATAACAAAGAAAATCTTTAAAAAAATTTAGACAATAAAGTGTGTATTAAGGAGAAATCACATGTACTTTTTTACCAACCATAAAAATATGCAAATAGATTATTATTATTGTTGTTGTTGTTGTTGTTGTTATTGTCATTATTATTATTAAATAATTTCTGTTATATACTTTTTCATGGATGATGAGGAGCCAAGTTTTTTTCACTATTATTATAGCTGTCAAAAAAACACAATGAAGGACCACAATATATGAGGTGGATTCCATATGGTAAAATAATATGGAGATATGGATGATTCATAAAACTTGGGTAGACATGTATAGGTAACTATTTTCATCAGTATAGAGGGTACTTATCTTACAAATCCATTGGAGAATCATCTGTTTTTATGAATTCTATCCATCCTCTAAGGTCTAAGTAAAATCCAATTTCTCCATGGTATTTATTCCAAGAAAAATTGATATCTTGATTCTTTAAATTCTTCTCCCACTTCCATCCCATTGCCTGAAACAAATAAGAAAATACGTGATCATAGATGACCCTTCATGCTTCTCAAGAAATTTCCTTTAATTTTGACAATATTCTAAACAACTCATGGAAAGAGATTATGAATTGCGTGTTTCTATGGCAACAATACAGCTGGGATTGCCTAGGGCAGGACTGATTTTGAACACTCTTCCCCCATTGTCACTGAAGTTTATTGAATAGCCTTGGAGATTTCAGTATTTGAGCAAATAGAAAAATGAATGAGTTGTTTGTTATTATAATCAAGTCATCTTAGATAACGTTATAAGAAGCAGAACCAGGAATAAGGCAATAACAGTTGTGCCATAATTTCCCATGGCCAGACAGTACTATGTTAAGTAGTAGTGACCAAATGTAAAGAATAGTTATACATTGAAGAGTGTTTAAGGGAAGCAACCTAGGTTGTGATGGCACTTGAAAGGATGTCATTAAAAGCTTGCTTGAAAGAACTGAACTTTCTAGTTCAGTAGATTTTGCAGAGTAGGTTTGGAAAGATCAAGTAGGCCTTTTAAAAAATGTATTTTATTCTTTCCTCAATTACATGATTTTTAAAACATTCTTGTAAAATAAAATTTTAAGTTCCAAATTTTCTTCCTCCCTTTCACTTCTCCCTCAGACAGTAAGTGATTTAATAGTGTGTATGTGTATGTAATCATGTAAATCATATTTCTATATTAGAAAGAGAATGAATGGGGGAAAATACCAAAAATTTTAAAAATAAAAAAAATGATAGGCTTCAATCTGTATTTCCAAATCAATAAGAATTTTTGTCTGGATATGACTAGTATTTTATTTCATGGGTCTTTGGAACTGTTTGGTGTCATTGTACTTCTGAGAAGAGGTAAATCAGTCATAGTTGGTCATCACACAATGTTGCTGTTACTGTTTACAATTTTCTTCCGAATCTGCTCACTTCACTTTATATCAATTCATGTAAGTCTTTCCAGGTTGATCAAAAATCTGCCTACTCATCATTTCTTATAGCACAGTAGTATTCAATTTCACTCATATATCAGAACTTGTTCACTCATTCCTTAATTGATAGGCATCCCCTCAATTTCCAATTAATTGTCACCACAAAAGCATTGTTATAAACACTTTTTTACATGTAGAAACATTTTCTCTTTTGTATGATCTCTTTGACATACAGATCTAGAAACATTATTGCTGAGTCAAAGAATATGGCCAATTTAATTGCCCTTTTTACATAACTCCCAATTGTTGTCTAGCTATTTAGATCAGTTCACAACTCCTACTCTACCAACAATGCATTAGTGTAAAAATTTTCCAATATCCACTCCAACATTTATCATTTTCCTTTTCTGCCATATTAGCCAATCTGATAGGTGCAAAATGATACAAAAGAGTTGTTTTAATTTTAATTTCTCTAATCAGTAATTATTTAGAGGATTTTCCCCTCATTCATAGATATGAAAGGTAACTGTTTCTTTTATCACAATTTGCTTATGCTATCAACCTTTATGTCTAAATCATGCAACAATGTTTAACTTATGTTGGTATACAGTGTGAGATACTGGTCTATACATAGTTTCTGCCATTCTTGTTTCTGGTTTTTCCAGAAGTTTTTGTTAGTTTTTATCCCAGAATCTGGGCTCTTTGGGTTTATCAAACAGATTACTAAAGACATTTAGTAATGGAATTTAGTAATAGTATTTACTTCAGGGTCTTGAGGAGCTAATCTATCTCTCTGATTTACAAGTCTTTTTTACAGAAGTTTTTTAAATTTTTTTTTAGAGAGTATCATATAATTTTTAGAGAGTATCATGTAGTTTTGCTGATTGCTGCTTTATAACATAGTCGGAGATCTGATATGACAGGCTACGTTCCTTTGCATTATTTTTTTTTACTTAATTTTCTTGATATTCTTGAATTTTATTTTTCAGGTGAATTTTGTTATTTTTTATTATTATTTTTCCTATCTCTCTATTTTTTTTAAATCTTCAATATATTTCAAGGCCTTCTATCCCTTAATGTAGAAGCTGCTAGATTTTTTTAGTATCCTGATTGTGTTTCCACAGTACTCAAATTGTTTCTTCCTGGCAGCTTGTAATATTTTCTCCTTGACCAGGGAACTCTGGAATTTGGCTATGACATTCTTATGAGTTTTCTTTTGGGGATTTTTTTCAAGAGGTGATCAATGAATTTTTCCATTTCTATTTTGCCCTCTGGCTCTAGAATATCAGGGCAATTTCCCTTGAGGATTTCTTGAAGGATGATTTTTAGGCTCTTTTTTATCATTGAGTCATATTTATTTTCAAAAGAACCTGAGTAATATCTTTCAAGAAATTATCAAAGAAAACTGTCCTGATTCCAGACCTAGCATCTTTTACATTAAGGGATAGAAGGCTTTGAAATATATTCCAAAGGTCAAAGGAGTTAGGATTAAAACCAGCAATCACCTACCCAGCAAAACTGAGTATAATGCTTCAGGGGAAAATATTGTCATTCAATGAAATAGAGGATTTTTAAGTATTCTTGATGAAAACCTAGAGCTGTACAGAAAAATTTACTTCCAGATACAAGATGCAAAAGAAGCATGAGAAGGTTAACAGGAAAAAGAAATCATAAGGAGCTCACATACTTTACATTCATACATGGAAAAATGATAATTATAACTCATGAGACTTTTCTCTTTATGAGTATAGTTGAAGGGAATATTTAAGCATTTATATACATGTGTACATACATACATATATATACATATATATATATATATATACATATACATATATATAGGAGAGTGTATGGGTGTATAAATATATGTCAGAGTGTAGAAATTCATCCACAGACATAGGGCCTCAGATGAACTGAATATGAAAGGATGATATATAAAAAATAAAATTAAAAAGGGAGAGAGGAATATATTGGGAAGAAGGGAGAGATACAATAGTGGAAATTATCTCATACAAAAGAGGCAAGAGAAAACTGTTAAAATGGAGGGGAAAAGAAGGAAGGTAAAAAGGAATTGTTAAATCTTACTCTCATTGAATTTGGCTTAAAAGGGGAATAACATACACACTTAATTGGGTATTTGACCCTATAGGAAAGAAGAGGGGGAAGGGGATAAAAGGAGGGATAACAGAAGGAAGGGAGATTGGGGGAGAAGATAGTCAGAAGCAAACACTTTTGAAAAGGGCCAGGGTCAAAGAGTAAAATAGAATAAATGGGGGATGGGATAGGCTGGAGAGGAAAATAGTTAGTCTTTCACAATATAACAACAATGGAAATGTTTTGCATAATTACACATGTACAATCCACATTGAATTGCTTGCTTTCCCAGTGGGGGTGGGTGAGGAGTGAAGAAGAGAAAGTGTCTGGAACTCAAAGTTTTAAAAAAAAACAAATATTAAAAAAAATTGTTTTTACATGCAACTGGAAAATAAGATATACAGGTACTGGGGCATAGAAATCCTTCTTGTTTACTAGAAAGTTAGTAGGGAGTAAGGGGAAAGATATAAGAGAACAGATTGGGGGAATAGTTATTCAGTAGGCTCAGTATTGTGGGGTGTGTGGTAGTGGGAACAGTAGAAGAAAATGTGTAGCTCCAAATGTTGTGGAAATGAATGTACAAAATTAAACTTAAATTAAAAAAAACTAAAATAAATATGGCTTCTGGGAAGTCTAATAATTCTTGAATTACCTTTCCTTGATGCATTTTCCAGATTGGTTGTTTTTCCAGTGTGATATTTTATATTTTCTTCCATTCTTCTATTCTTTTGAGTTTATTTGTTTGATTCTTGATGTTCCATAGACTCATTAACTTTCAGTTGCCCAGTTCTAAGTTTTAAGGAATTATTTTGGTCATTTAGTTTTTGGCATGGTTTTTCCATATGGCATGATCACTAGCTTTCTGAACTGAGGATTCTGTGGCTGGCAGATCACCTATTATGCAGGGGTTCAGGTACTGGCAGTTTACATGCTGCATTGGGCCTGGTGGCCTCACAGTTGGCATGATGGACCTTTGATCTACTTAGCAGGGAACAATGGACTACATTGCTGATTTATTCTGGGGTTAGGAGCCTCTCACTGGCCTCCCTGAGTACTGACTATACTGGGTTGCACTTTCCTTGTAGCCAAGTGAGTCAGACCTTTCCTGCTGTCTTAAGTTACTTGGGGCTAGAAGATTATTTTATCCCATCTATTGGTGTGCTCTGTCACCCCAGAATTCATTTTAAGGTGTGACTTATGGTTGTTTCAAGGAAAACTGGTGATGGCTAAGGCAACTTCCTGCATTTTCTCCATCTTGACTTCACCTCTTCAGCTTTATTTTTCAAGCAGTTGATAGCTGTAAGTGAAAGGATTGCTTGTTCTAATTGATCTTTCAAATTGTTGCTAGAGATAGTTCTGGTAGTTAGGTGGCACAGTAGATAAAGTATCTGCAGTGAGGAAGACCTGAGCCCAAACCTAGCCTCAGACACAAGCTATGTGACCTCAGGCAAATCACCTGACTCTGTCTCAATTTTCTCCTCTTTAAAATGACCTAGAGAAGGGATTGATGAATCATTCCAGTATCTTTAACTAGAAAACCTCCAAATGGTTTCACAAAGCTTCAAGCATGACTGAACCAACTTCAAAAGCAAGATGCTGTTGTTGTTCTTGTTTTCTGGTAAGAAAGATCCCCCTGTCCTGGGTCTGAGCTGCCTTGATCATTGACTAAATAAATCCCCTAGTCCCCTATATCCAGCCTGGTTCAGAGAAGATCATGCTTCACTTCCCTTCTGGGACATTTTTCCACCTGCCATGATGCCAGGCATTTAAACCCACATCTTGCAATTTTTACTAATTTCTCATATGAATATAATAATTTAACCAAAACTACCCTTGTATCTTAAATGAATGGGTCAAATGGCTGCCTCACAGATCACCCAACTCAATTTGTGACTTTTAGGCCCAAAACTTCCTTCCCTGGTGTAATGTTAATGAAATCAGAAGATCTTCCATGCCCCTTTCTATTGGGACCTAGTAAAGGCACTTAGCACCTCATAAAGGCTTAGCTCCTTACTTCCAGTTAACTCCCTGGGAGTTGTTCACACCTTATCAGGAAGGGGCTGAACAGGGAAGAGCTACACTGTATGTAAGGAGAGAACCAGGAGGACCTTGAGCTCTTTTTTCTCAGACACCACCTGGAGATTGCACCTTTTCCTGAGACCCTCCTTCTACAGCTTCTACTGAGAACTTCCAAGGACCAAGCTGAGAAACTGTCAAGAGTCTAAGGGGGATCCCTGCTTGAGGGATCCTGTTCTATTTGTGAAGGCTTCAGAATGTGGGTGTCCACTGCATTAACTATGTGTATCAACTTTGTGACCACTATAATGACTTTGGCTTTCTGGTTTTTGGACTTGTCCTTCTGGTTTTGGGACTCAGTGTAATGGTTTCTGAATAAAGACCTTGGCTCTGCCTTCCATGTGGAGAATTTGCACCATTTTGTGATCCAAAACTATACCAGCATATTCATAACCATTGTGGGTGTTGTGAATATCTCATTATTGATACATTTGGTGATGAGGATGGGATCACAAAATGTCAGGCCTCTACTTGGAAGCAGGAATGCTTTAGAGGAAGAAATACCTATCCCAGGATGGGAGGATTTGCCTTATTCCTCTCTCGCGAGAGAATGGGCCAAAAGCACAGGACCCTGTGAAAACAGGGAACCAAGGCTAC
>JAQQSW010014929.1:0-12001 GCA_028646575.1 Pseudocheirus occidentalis | reverse complement strand
AGTTGGGGTTAAGTGACTTGCCCAAGGTCACACGGCTAGTTTTTTTGTATTAAGTGTCTGAGGCCGGATTTGAACTCAGGTGCTCCTGACTCCAGGGCCGGTGCTCTATTCACTGCGCCACCTAGCCGCCCCCAGATGCGTGTATTCTTGATGTGGAAGTGACTTGCACAGGGATTCGAGGTGGAGATGTCAGTTTTAGGAATCAGCTAGTAGCCTGGTTTGGCTGGAGCCTAGAGTATGTTAAAGGGAAATAATATGAAATAAGCTTACATCAAGGGATTGGCTTGAGCTAGGTGGAGGAGGTGTTTGTATTTTATCAAAACTAAAGGTATTTGGAAGCCGCTAAAAGTTTTTGAGCAATAGTAACATGATATAAGCCCTGTGCCTTAGGAAGATTATTTCAGTAACTATGTGAAGAGCAGATCTGAGAGAGGAAGAGATTGGTGGCAAGAGACTTGTCGAGGAGGGCACTGATTTTTTTCAGTACTAAGAGAAGTCATGATGATTAACTTGAGTTTCTTGAGCTTCTATCTGGTAAACAACCTATATAATCTTTATTAATGCAACTAGACGTTATTTACTTAATTTTGTCATGAATACTATTTTAAAAGACTCAGCCTGAAGAAACTTTTCTTCCCTTGGCAAGAGTTATTATTTAAAAGTGTGACTAATATCCAAGGAAAGTTGAGTTTTACTATTTTATTTAAAGGAGAAAACAAACTTGCTAGATATAAAGATTTTCACATTATATTCAGGCTTCAGACATGGAGTGATACTATTTTTAATGGGTGTCTAGGCATTTATTTTTATTAAAGGGTATAAATAAGGTCTACCCAAGCCTCTGTCTTAAGGTTTGGTCTAGTTCTTTTAAGGTGGCATCATTCATTTAAATGTCTAAATTCTGAAATATTTGTTAACAAGGTAGTCTGATTATTTTGTTAAAAAAAGTAATCTGGCAGTCAGAAAGATTGAAGTGTAAGAGAAATGGAGTCTAATGACCTTCAAGAACGAATTTTCACTTGAGTGATAAGAATGGAAGCCAAATTTTTGGCCAGTCAAGGGAAATAGATAATAACAAATGCAAACAAAATATAGATGAATTATTCAAGATGATAGGTGATGAATGCTACTTCGGTATTTCACTCGAATGGTTATTCCTTCTAATGATTGTAACTGTTGATTTTTTTGTATACAATCTTTGAAAGTTTCTGTAGCCAAAAAAAAAAAAAATCATTTCCTTGCAACTACGTTGGCCATAAGTCCTTCTGAAGGTACTAGCTAGGCTGTCCTCAGGTGGCGTTTATGGTTCATTACCAACCCATATTCTGTATCTTTCCTCTTTGGTGTAGTGCCTGGGCTTTTCTGGCATGGCCTTTGAAAAAGCAAGCAGTATCTCTGTACCATGATGAGGCAGAGGAGGAGGAATTCAGCAAAGAAAAAGAGAAAAATAGGATTGTAGATAAAGGTGGGGCTAAAAAGGTTAAAGTTGTATTTTGTTTTATATTAGGAGAGAATTGCATATATGAAGGCAACAAAAAGAAGTCTAGTGAGTGGAGGGCAAGAAAATAGAAAATGTTTAAATAAAAGGGATAAATAAAAGGGAAGCATTATCTTATCAGATATGGAAATAGATGGAATCTAAGGGGTAAGTAAATATTTTTAAAGAGAACAAGGAAATAACTGGCCAGCCCTCCCTACTTCCTTATAGCTGTCCTTGTCATCCTTAGCAGACTTGTGTCTCTTCCTTATCCTCCCAACGGGATGCCCTTTCTACTGGTAACTGGTAAACTACTGTTCATATTAGATTATTGTGTCCCTCCACCTCAAAATTCCTCTGTATATTTTGTGAATTTTGTTATGTTCATACCATTCCTCCCAGAAGAATGTAAGCTTCTTGAATGCAGAAACTTTTTTTTTTTTTTTTGTATCTCCAGTGGCCTGCCACAGTCTGGAGCACCTTGTAGGTGCTTAATAAACTTTGAGTTGAATCATTGGATTTATCAAAGACTTGTGAGAAGAATGAAAGCATGGGTACTATTAAGCATATAAGTGAGGGAAAAGGTATATGAGAGAGTTCAGGTGGCACAGATCTCAGTGAAATAGGAAGGTTGAATAAAGAAATGGGGATTGAGTAGAAGTCAGATGATCTTAGAGCTATTCTATTAGGAAGTGTGACAAATTATTGTGAGATAGGACAAATACCAGGTTGAAGTTGGATAGTACCGATGAGCAGGTTAGGACTGTGAGCTTCTGTCTTCCCCTAGAAGTATTCATGGAAACTATAGTATAGAAGTCTTGATGACAGAGACTCTGGGTTGAGGATTGACACTGAAGAAGGTCAGGAGGGTACAAAAGTTGGTGATGAAGAAAGCAGCCTTGGAGTAACCCATTGTGAAGTCTGTTGTAGCTAGAAAGGGAGTTAGTGGATTAAGTGAGTTTAGGAGGAAACAAGATAACTTTCTTTAAAGCTGTTTATTAAGTTTGACTTACTAACAATAATAGACTGATTATTTTCCCTTTCTGATAAATTGAACAGTAACTTAAGCCACAGTGGAATAAAAAGCCGTCAGAATTTTTAGGACGGAAGGGAGGGAAAGAATGGGAGTGATAGTTTGAGAACATAATTAGAAATGTTTTGAAATTATGTAGACTTTATATTCAAAATAGTATACTTTTAAGCTTTGTAAACAAACTAGATGGTCTTCATTAATGACACCTACTTAATTCCTGCTGTTTTTCCAGTCCTTTTTGTTTTCAATTAATTTCATTATGCCTGGGTCCAAAAAAAGACAGTACATTCCATTCTTATGAATCTATTTATTATTTTTAGCCCTTATTCATCTTCAGATTTTTAATGTAATACAGCTTTAATTTCTTGTTCTTATTAGGTAAACTCTCATAATCCTATATAAGGTGCTGTTTCCACTTCTATTTTTATGCACTGGTAATTTGCATGTTTTCCAATCAGGTAACTGCTTCATTTTATTTTAAAAACGTAGGTCCTTTACTGTATCACTTTGAAAATCTGGCAAATGAACTTTCCATTGAATTGAGCTATGAGGACATAAAAAATGTTGTTCTCCAGTATGGATTCCATATAGAGGTAAGGACGGAATACAGATAAAGAACTTTTAGTGCTCATAAGATTTAGTTTGTAAAGTAATAATATGAGTTAGAGAGTAGCAGCAGTCTGATATGGATTTTACATGGGCAATCATGTAAGACATTTCCATGCTAATCATTTTGTGGAAGAAAACTCCACCTTAAAAAAAAAAAAGAAAGTGAAAAAATAGTATGCTTCAGTCTTTATTCATACTCCAGTAGTACTTTCTCCCAGAGGGGGATAGCATTAAGTGGAATTGCAGGGCGTTTTTCAAGGATGTTAGCAAATTATGTGTAGATTGTGTTGCTAATTATAAAAAAGCAAGACTTCCACTTTGAACTTGAGTGCCATTTTGTTTATTATTTTGTGTATTTGAAACTGCATTTTTCCTTTCTTCTCAGAAAATTATAACTCTGAGATTTTAAACTAATTTAAATTTGTCTTTTCCCCAGTTAGCCTTAAATTGTAAGGCTTCAAAATTCTCTGTTAATTTTGGAGCCATACAGAATTTGAAACCTTGGAACCTGTGCAAGATACACATGAGATATTTAGCATCAAAAACTTTATAAATATGTTATTTTTCGATTGCAGGTAGAACAAGAATCTGTATTGTCCACGTACACTGTGAACGATCTCTCTATGATGAAATACTATTATGAATGTGTGCTGTTTGTGGTTCGTAAACCACAGTAATTGTCTCCTGTGAGTTCTTCAGGAAAAAATGATGAATGGAGCAAATATTGAAACAAACAACGCAAAATCAGCTCTCGGTGGTGACAGGACACAACCTCAAATCAGTGGTGCCTTCTTTATTCCTAACAGGATTTAGATATAGTGTCTATTTTCTTAATATATGTCTGTTGCTATCCAGACATGTACTATGCCATGCATATTTGTACTATACGAATGAGTGAAAGTGAAGGGAAGATCTTCAAATGTACGTTTTCCTTGAAGTGCAGAAGTGTTTGTCTCAAGTAGAAAAACTCCTTCTGTGTCTTTATGAGGCTGCCCTATTGTAAGGCTGCTGCACTGATGACTCAGTAGTACTGAAATCCTAATACACTCTTGGCCTTGTTATAAACATGTACACATTCAGCTCAAGAAATGTCTAAACCATCATCATCTCAAAATGAAAATGTTTCTCAATTTGAATGTGAGGCAGAATATCTAATGAGTTTCTTTTATCATTAAATTTAGCTGAGCATTTCATTTCTACAGCTCAACTTGATTTAGGGTAGTACTTGAATTTTTTTTCAGTAAAGACTGAATTGGGTCATCAACAGATAATGCAATTTAAGTATCGGTGAATTTTATTGAATCTTTTGGTCAGACTAAACAAATTTTTAAAAAATACTAGTCATTGGGTTGTTTTGAAACATTTGACAAGATCTCAGAGATTGAAATGAGGCATAAAGCCCTGTCTTTAAAATGTAATAAATTTGAAAAATGGGAATAAGACTTTGCCCATTTATTACTTAAGACTTCACGCTATAGACACATGGAATTCATCAGTGAAAACGTTTACGTAATGTTTTTTCCTTTACCTAGGTTATCTGAATTACTAATAGCCAGGCGTTCTGTTTAGAATAACTACACACTAAAATAAAAATAATTACATGGTAAAAATCTGTACCATGGTAACATAGATGTGGTGTGATGTGGGAAAATTGTCAATGTGAAAATCAGGGTTAAACTTCTGCCTATAGTATACACCTTAAATATTATTAGCAACAGCTACTAATGTAATTTTGGATTAAGCAGGCCAATTCTAATTATTGTTGGCGGCTTTAAATTTCTACCTCTAGTAGTTCCTTTTTTGGAGGACATTTGCTTTGTGGAAATTGTAATTCGCAGGACTATCGCTTCCACACTTGAAAATTTATAGAGGGGAGGAATTGCTCTTATTGAAGAATTTCACAGATTACAATATATTGTATCAAAAAAGACTTATGGTGAAATGTAGTAGATAAATAACTATTGGTAATAATAATAATGTGCTGATAAAATGACATTTTTATTGGTAAGAAAAATTCTGGGAAATCTTTAGGTATTTGTTTTCAATGAAGTTACGAAGTCATAACTCCATTAAAGTGTCTTATGACCCCATTCACTACTTTCCTCTACTTGCATATTTTTAATAGGGCTTCTGTGATCTTGACTACAGTGGAAGTAAGAAAAATCCCCTGAATTGCCTTATTCACTGGAATATGAGACTTGTGAGGACTTTTCCTTATTCAATCGGTTTTTTTCTTTTTTCGGTCCCTGAGTACTTGCAGTATTGATGCAGAATACCATAAATCATTACCTCCACAAACTACGTTGAACTTATTTTCAAGAAGCAAAAAGGCATACCTTCTTTTTAGAAAAGAAAAAGGAGGTTTGAAAGCACCTTTACGTGGCAGCAAAACCCTTTGAAAAGTTGGAGCGCGCCAGGTGGGGGTAATTGTAAAACACTTCACTTGTGTGAGCAGTTTACTGGTGTTTACTTCATTCTCATACACTTGGGTCAGAACAGCTGGAGATCTTTTGACATAGAATGAAAGCAAGAGTATATCATTTCAGCATGCGTGAGTCAGCTTCATTACTGAAATCCTTTTTTTCCTTCTGTTTTCTGCATCTATCATATGATATGTAACATACTTCCAAATCAAATGTAGTGTTTTAATTGTTAAATTCAGAACCAGTTTCGTTTTATTTTTCCTTTTCCCTTCACAGTCTCTTTTTTTCCATTCTATAATGCACATTTTGATTTGTCTTGCATCTGAAATATTCTAAACTTGAAGAGGTGGCTTAGATCAATAAAAGGCTCCAGTGGAGGTTATGATTTAGTATTGCTTATTTAATTACCCCTTATCACTAAATTGCATGTTCATTGTTACTTTCTGAAGTGTACTATCTGCACAAGGATTTTCATTCATGTTTTAACAAAAGGGAAATAAGCATGTAACTTTGCTTAATTTTTCTTGCCATAATCTAAAACAACACAGGTTGATCAAGTGTGCAAGATGAAAAGTGTAAAATACAAAGAAAAGATGTATAAATCACAGTATAAAACTTCAAATGAAGTTGTTTGGCAACTACAAAATGTACTGTACTGATATGTAATCTTCATTCTAAAGCAGCTACAGTTGCTGAATTGGAAGCTTCATGTCTGCATGAACTTTCCTATATTTTTAATTGTGTATGATGGACTTAATTTTTCTTGAACATTAAAATCTGCAATTGCTATGAAATATATGAGCTTGATCATTTGCTTCCAGGCAGTGGGGTTGGTGTAAAAAAAGTGGGATTTGGAGTCCGGAGGACCTGGGTTCAGATCCCACCTTTGCTTCTTACCCTTGTGACCTTGGGCAAGTCATTTAACCTCTCTGGGCCTCAGTTCCCTCATATATAAATAAAATAAGGAGGTTGAGTTAAATTACTCCTAAGGTTTCTTATGGCTTTAATTATTTGAACAAGTAAGTGTTATAATCACCACACAACCAATAATTCCAGTGCAGGAACGAGAGGCAGTGTGATAAAGAAGAAAGCGAATTGGTCTTGGTGTAGAAAGACTTAGATTCAAGCTATTACTCTGCCACAGACTGGCTATGTAACCTTGGTAAATCACTCCATCTCTGGATTCTTTCATATAAAGAAATTAGACCAAATGATCAAAGTACCCTTTTTAGCTACAAAGTTTTGTGATTTTTTTGATATATCTTTAATGGCTCTTAAGAGACCTAAGATTCTCTCTTGTTTTTATGCATAGCCTTCCAGAACCTTGAGATTGTAGCATATGAAATTTGACAGAAGGGTAAACTGAGGCCATTCTCTGAGCGAGATAACATTTATTAATGGGCTTTCTGCCTACTTATAAATGGGTCAGTGGCTTTCCTCCATTATGCCAAAGATCATGAGCATTAGACCTGTTAGAGTCTTTTACAAAACACATCAGTACCAGACAGTACACATTTTAAAATTTTGCCTCTCCAACAATCAGTTGAAATCAACTCAAATCTTGTGGTTCTGATCTTATTGACAACAGGACTATAAGAATATCATATTAGGAGCCTATAGTTCGCTTGAAACTTCAGAAAATTCAGCTCTTAAATACCCTGTGCTCTTCTGTCTTTTTCTAGACTCTGTACTTGAGACATTCCTAATAACAAGCTAAAGAAGTTTTTTTTTAATCTATGCAAAGCTGACTTGAAAACGAGTCCTTCTGGGTAAAGAATTAATATTTAGCAAAGTAGACAAGCCAGGTTGAGTACGTCTCAAATTAGCATTGACCATTATCATTATCATTAACTTTCTAAGTAAATTGTTACATACCATAGAAGACAAAATTCTTAAAACCTTTCAAATTTCTTAAACTACATAAATTGATCTTGTTGCTTTCTTTAAAAAAAAAAACTACTTGATTTTTTTTGCTGCAGTTATTTAGAACTCCAGTTAGTTCCAATTCAGTTCCTCCCCCAAGAGGCATAGACACAGATAAGGATCTAGCCCTCGTGAAATACAGGTAGCAATACTGTTAATAAGTAGATGGTCTCTATTATACTAATGAATTTACTTAAAAGTTACAAATTGCACTCCTGTGGTAGCAAATAAGTCCTGGAATGGCATGAGCAAACTAAGTCACTCCAAATTGCATACAAAGAATAGTGTGTATTCAGTGACTTGTATTACGGTAAAACGTGTTTGCGCTTGAGACATAATCCCACGTTAGAGAAAACTGCACTGAAACTCTTTTCCTTAAAACTGAAGACGTTTCTGATTTAACCTCGCTGAGCAATAGATTTATACCTTGGTCCCACAAATTCCAGCGACATTGTCAAATGATACTCATCCTGAAAAATTTAAGAACCTTCTCTTACACACAGATGCATAATTACAAACAGGCAGATGAAAAGACCAAATGCTCATTTAGTTCGTAGACTGATTGAATCCTGTTGTAATGCAGAGGTGCTAAAATGTTGTATCAACAAGGCTCATTAAAAAACAGATCAACTTCCCTTGATTCAAGAGATATGTTATGAAAGGAAGAAGCAGGTTGGGACCACTATAGTAGCATCAATGCTGGTCCTCCAGGCCTAAGTCCAAGGGCAGAGAATAGCTCAGTATATGTATAATAGGATAAAGCATCCTCGGTTCCATTTGCTTTTAGGTAAGAATGGCATAAGCAGTCAAATGTATGACAAGATTCCCCAGGCAGGTTTAGAAGTAACAGGTGGGAAGATTTCTTGTATGGGAAACTGAGTCAAGGGTCTGGGTCTTAGTCTTCACAAAGTCACCCTCCCAACTCTTTTCCCAGGGACAGATACCCACTGGCTATTGATCATAAACCTAACTCCCACTGAGCTGCTGGTTTTTTCTTGAGGTAATGAAACATTGCTCAAAGACACAACAAACCTGAAAATGAAACTCAAAAAGAACATTGAGAGTCCCAAAAGGTATCACCTCAAACAGCAAAGTCTCACTAATCGCAGCAGGACTGGACACAGTTGTTTTCAGCACTCAAGTTATAAGAAATTAGCTAGCAAATGAAAAGTTAACAGGCCTTGTAAAAAAATCACACAAAAGACTTAATATTCTTATATTATTTCCCTTTCTCAACTACAGCTTAAAATTAATCTTGATGTAAGAAGCAGTCATCAGATTTTAACAAAGCAATTATGTAGATTTATATAGCTAGGAATGATACCCCTTTAAGGCAAAAATATACTTCTAATTTTCGTAATCACAAAGTAGCACATATATAACTTCTGTACCATAAAAATCAAAACCATGATGGGAAAAGTTGTGATATGGAAGGGATAACTAAGTCATTGTTTGGGAAGATCTTAGAATTCTCCATTACACGGATGAGGACATCTTTAAAAGATTTCTGCTTTATCAGAAAAGTAAAAACATATTGCATTTCCAAGTGAATTTTCAAACTACTACATCATTCTTTCAACAGTTGAATCTATAACAATTTAATCTGTAAGATCCCAAAAGACTCCAGAGTTTAAAATTTTACCACTTAACCAATATTTCTAATATAATGAATTATCAAATCATTGTAGGTATTATCTTTATCCACATTATAGATTGATAAACTGAGATAACTTGTTTTTAAGATCACACAATTAACAAATTACCTGATCCATGCATTTTTAACACTATCAGTGCCAAATAGTAGAATAAATTCTGACTTATAAGCATTTTATTAAGACAGACACATTTCACTTAAAATGAGACCAGAATACAATCACACCTGGATCTGTTTCCTAAATGGTATCACACAGAATTTCCATTTATAATGTCAATTATTTAGTTTAACATTTTTCACAAGGAAGGGCCCTTTATTCCAAGCATTTCATACTTTGATGCCTACTATTTTCAGCTAATCCACTTGAGTGTCGGTCTGATGTTAATTTCCAATCTACCCCAATTATCCCAATAGGGAACCACACTTAAGAGTACAATTCTAATTTAGTTCAAATCTAGGCTCTACAATTGCTAATGGCAATATCTAAAGTCTCCAAAAAACCCAGTGCTTATCAGTGTACTCCTATTTACTTTCAAACAAAGTTGTAACTGTTATTGCTGCAATTCCCATAAAATAAATACAGAAGGTTTCTTAATAAATACGTAGCCAAAATTTCCCTCAAACCTTGCTGTCCACATATCTAAACCTTCTTTTCCTTTTTGTACTTCTCTCTTGTGGTATGAAAACCCCCACTTTTCTTATTACCTTCACATTCTTCCCTTAAACTTTATTTTGTTCACTCCCTAAATTCTCTTCGTTTCAATAGCATTTCAGACTATTATTCCCTAATCTCAACTTCATTGAATTTCTCCTCTATAATTTTTTTTTCACCAATATAATTTTAGCATATGTTGTTGCTAAACAAAACCAGTGCTAAAAACTTACTATAGTTAAGACTTTGCCAGTACTGATAACAATAAAACTTTGTTGAATCATTGCCAATTCTGTTATTCCCTAAGAGATGGAAGCACCAAAAATCTTTTTAAGATGCTTTTAGCCATTATAAAAATCTTTAACAGCTTACAAAAACTTGGTCTATTCAAACAACTAAGTTCTGCTAGATTATTCACAAGAGTAACATAAAAGCATTTGTCCCAATAAATTTCACTTACATTTCAGGTTGCTTTCTAAGTATCTCTCTTTGTGGGAAAGAAGCAAAATAGTTCTCAAAAATTCAAATACATAACCTGTTATAAAAATGAGTAGGAATTTAATATAAAATACAGCAAAATTTGAAAGTTCAACATACACTAATTCAAAAGTTACTTCTCAATTGATTTCTCCTTCACCAATTTGCAAAACTTCCAAATATCTAATTAGAGTACCAAATAAAACTTATTTACCTAATTTACACAAACTTCTCTTTTCCATGAAACAGGAAAAAGAGCTGCAGTCTGGTTTTTTGTTTTTTGTTTTTTTAATTTTGAAACTTAACTGTTACTTTTTACAAGCTTCTCTATAATCCAAAAAAAAAAAGACCTTCCTTAGCTGTAAAAAAAGTAATCTGCCTTACTGAGGGCTAGGATAGTGCTTTTATTTCTCTTTAAACAAGTTCTAAAGAATGTTAACCCAAAACTTGCTAGAATGTTTCAGTATTTACAAAAACATTCAATACCACAATTCAGAGAGTCACAGTAGAGAACTTACCTTTTAGTCACAAACTCGGAAATTTCTGTGGTTTGAGGGAAGATTCCCTTATTCGTCTTTTCCTGAAACTTAACTAGAATTTAGGAATGTAAAGAGGAGAGATTTGTCCTGAAGGTTTAAAAAACTCAGAAACTTAGATTAAAAAAAAAGAGGATTTTATTTTCCTTCGAAGTTTCATGCACACAATATTCTAAAAGCAATGAGCCAGAGGGGAAGAAAAAAGAGGAAAAAAGACATTCACATAATTTTCTTGTATATTTGAAAGGAATGGCAACTTGTGCATAATAGATTTGCAGTTTCATGTGCAATCATTTTTATTGTACTGTTATAGAAATGCTTGCTTTATTCCATAAATTAAAAATAAAATAAAATTTTAAAGCACTACTAATAAAATGGCACAGACAGATGCATTTGTAAATAGAGACACTGACAAAGAAACCGACAGCTGTAAGAGACAGTGACCCCAGTGTTCCTTTACTGGTAAGACTGTAGTTACTAGAACATTTACTTCTGATTTACTTCTAATATTTACTTCTGATAAATGATCTCCTTTGCTCAAAGTCTTTTACTGGCTCAATTTAACTAAATTCCACTGACAGTTTATTTAGTTTGATCACTGGAGATTGTGCTATTTCAAACATAAATTTGGAATCAATTTGTTTTGCCCTTCTATGGGTCCCTGACAAATTTTTTTCTTCAAAAGAGATACACCAAAAACATTTCCCAGGGGCGGAGCCAAGATGGCGGCATAAAAGCAGTGAAGCACCGCAGCTCCCACACAAACACACTGAAAACTCATAAACTGGGACTCTAAAACAGATTTTCAAGCTCCAAAACTCTCCAAAAGACAGAAAACACATCTGTTGCTATAGGCAGCTCAGCAGGTGGGGCTCTTCCCAGCAGTCTGGGAGCCACAGCCAAAACCAGCCAGGGCAGGCCCTGGGGCAGTCAGGCAGAGCCCAGTCTATAGGAGAGCAGATCACCTGCACTGAAGGCACAGTTACCACATTTATCAGGCCAGAAGAAAAAAAGGCTAAGAGAAAGGTCAGTGGATTTTGCTAAATTTGGGGAAGAGCGGGTCCAGCCAAACTGCTCCAGGTCAAGGAAGCAGCTGGAGGCGGCTGTAGCAGCAGGAACAGAGCAGCAGCAGCCTCCAATGGGCTGCTTCAGAGCCCTCGGCCCGCAGATAGCAGGGGGGCTGAGGCGATTGATCAGGGCCAAAGGCTCTTGCGTTG
>JAQQSW010014928.1:0-12001 GCA_028646575.1 Pseudocheirus occidentalis | reverse complement strand
GGCTGGCCATTCTCTGCTCCTCTCCGTCCTGCTCCTCACGCCTTGGCAGATGTGGGGGTGCTGGAGGCTGTAGAATCACTGCAGGCTGGCTGCGGGGCTCGGCTCGGCTCAGCTCCTTCCCACTGTCCCAGGCCTGGCCGTGGTCTCGGCTTCCGGCTGTTCCAGCCTTCGCTCCAGCGGCTGTGCTGAGCCCCTGCTGCCAAGCTACCTTCAGCGAGAGCTGTGTTCTCTGTATTTTTGTGAGTCTGAGAGTCCTAGACTTTCCTAGACTTTGTCTGGGCTCGTATTTTATGGGTGTTTAGGGTGGCGGTGTGGGAGCTGCGGGACCTTGCTGCTTCTACGCCGCCATCTTGGCTCCGCCCCCTCAGTATTTTCTTTAAACCTGACTTTCCAAACCAGCTTTTTGTTGAAGGTACCACTTAGCTTAGAAACAACAATTCAGTTTCTTGAATAAATGAAAAGGCATTTATCAAGCACTTAACATGTACAGGATACTACAGTAAATGCTGGAGATACACCTAGAAAAGTAAGACAGTCCCTGCCCTCCAGAAGCTTATGTTCCTTCTTCCTTATCTCTCTCCTCCTATCTAAATAGTCTCATTGACTACTTCTATAACATTGCTTCTGTCTTTCTCCCCCTTTTTAACTGTGCTGGTTCAGTCTTCCATCACTTTCATGTTGCCCCTTAATTGGTCTTCTTGACTCTACCACATAGCTACCAAAAATAGTTTTCTTAAAACAGGTATAGACCCATTCAGAAATCCCAATTCCTTCATTCTTCTAGATTAAAATAGAAACTCAGCCTGAGATTTGAAATTTTTCACAATATTATTTCAGTCCATCCTTCCACACTTACATTCTTCCCATTAATTTACATTTTAGTGAAACTGCTATTCTTTGCAGCTTGCCTTCATTCTAGTTTTTGTGGCTTCCTCTATTTTCTTCCTCCCTTCCTTCCTCATTTGCCTAGAATACAGTCCCTTATCACTTCTGTCTCTTAGAATCTTTAGTGTCCTTCAGGAATCAGTACAGGCATTACCTTTCCATGGAAGTGCTACCCAATTTTTTGCCTTGTCCTTGTATACTTGTCATCCTTAAAATAGATTGTGTCTACCTCTGAGTGTATATGTTGTATCTTTCCCAATAGAAAAAGTTCCTTGAGGGAGAAGGGATTTAGATTAGCCTTGAAACTCCTACTCGCATCCTAACAGCATAGATTCAGAGTTGGAAATGACTTTAGGAAATCACATAATCCATATACTCTGACTCCTATCCCAACCTCCTGCACCATGTTGTTGTTGAGTCATGACCTATTCTCCATTACTCCATTTGGAGTATTTTTGGCAAAGATTCTGGAGTAGTTTGCCATTCCTTCTCTGGCTCATTTTACAGATGAGGAAACTGAGGCCAAGTATGATTAAAGAACTTGACCAGGGTCACACAGCTAGAAAGTGTCTGAGGTCAGATTTTAAATCAGGAAAATGTGTTCTCCTGATGTCAGGCCTGGCACTCTGTCCATTCCGCCACCTAACTACTCTTAAACAGATGAGTAAACTGAGGCCCAAGAGATACTGACTTTTCCAAGATAACACAAGTATTAAGTAGCAGAGTTCAGATTCAAACCCAGGCCTTCTCCACTCTAGTGTATTTTCTACTACTTTGTTTCTCGTGCTTACTGAATTGAATTGATCAGGATTGTGGGAATACCAAGAGGAAGTAGAAAGATCTATCATATCTCTCTGCAGAATTGACCTGATAGAGGATTTTCAGTTAGTCTTCCTCAGAGTTCTTAGTGAAATTACAGGTTTTCCTTTTTATTACGAACTTGACAAATATCAACAATGATGATGATGATGATGATAGCATTTTTATGTACCAGTTTCAGGTTTGCAAAGTGCTTTATAAGTATTTGCATATTATCCCATATATTATTTTTAATGGTTTTTCTTTTCAGTTATTGTAAAAATAATTTTTGGCATTTTGAGTTCCAAATTCCCTCACTCTTTCCTTTTCTCTCTTTGAGAAAGCTTTGATACAGATTATACATGTGCAGTAATGCAAAACCTATTTCCATATTAGCCATGTTGCAAAAGAGAACACAGACCCCCAAAACCCCAAAACTAAGAAAAATAAAATTAAAGAAAAATATGCTTTGATCTGCATACAGACTCCATTAATTCTTTCTCTGGAGGTGGATAACATTTTTTATCATAAGTCCTTCAGAACTGGTACTGACACCCAAACCAAGAAGAGCAAAAATAAAGAAAATTATAGGGCAATTTCCCTAATGAATATTGGTGCAAAAATTCTAAATAAAATAACCAGGAAAATACAACAGTATATGATTAAGATTATGCATAATGACCAAGTGAGATTTATACCAAGAATGCAGGACTGATTCAACATGAGGGAAACTGTTAACATAATTGATTATATCAATAACAGAAGTAGCAAAAAAAAAAAAACCACTTGAAAAGCATAGCATAGTGATGACCAACTTTGAAAAACTGGGCTCCTCTCAGTAACACACAGTTAAAAGACAACTCTACAAGTCTCAGGATGGAAGCAGATTTCTACATTCAGAGAGATCCAGAAAGACTAGAGGTTAAATGGAGACTGAAGCAATGCATACTATCACTCTTTTCTATGTTTGGTTTTTGTTTCTCTTTTCTCGTTGTTCATTCCATTGGCTATAACGCTTAAACAACCAGACTATTGTACAGTGTGATTGTATGCCACATATGTGATTGTATGCCACTATGGCGGGGGTGGGGGTTGGGGAGGAAGGGGAGAAAAATCTGAAACTCAAGTGATTCTGGAACTAAATCTTGTAAACTAAAAGCAAACAAACAAGTCAATAAAAAAATTTTATTTAAAAAGCATAGTATTAATGAATTTTTCCTTAAACTGATAAAGAGCATCTACCTAAAACCATTAGCAAGAATTATCTTTAACAGGAATCAGCTAGAAGCCTTCCCAGTAAGATCAGGAATGAAACAAGGTTGTCCATTATATTAACCAGTATTATTCAGAATTGTACTAGAAATGTAAGCAGTAAGAAAAAAGGAAGAAATTGAAGGAAACAGAATGGGCAATGAGGTATTTTCTAGACAAGACTGGAACATCCTAGAGATTTAATTTAAAAAGCTAGATCTAACAATAATTTTAGCAGAGTAACAGGATATAAAATAAGCCCACGTAAATTTACCAGCATTTCTGCGTATCACCAACGAAGCTCTACAAGAAGAGGTAGTAAAAGGATTTGTTCTGTAAAACTTGGACTCAGTCAAAAGGCCACAACCAAAGGTGGTCATGGGTACCCCACTCCTGGTATAGACCAATATGTTATGCCATTTACCAAGAAAAGGTAAAAATGAACACGTGACCTTAGACATAAAGGGAACTATATGTAAATTAGAAGGACATGGAACATATTACCTGTTGTATATATAGAAGAAAATTTTATGAATAAGCGGGAGCTAGAGAGCATTGTGAGATGTAAAATGGATAATTTTGATTACATCAATTTAAAAAGGTTTTGTACAAATAAAATTGTGGCCAAGATTGGAAGGAAAGCAGAAAATTGGGAAATGTTTTTATAGATAGGTTGTCAGATAAAGATCTTGTCTCTCCAATATATAGAGACCATTGTCAAATTTATAAGAATATCAGTCATTCTCCAAGTGACAAAGGAATTGAACAAAAATGCTCTTAAGTCATTATTGATTAGAGAAATAGAAACTAAATCAACTTTGAAATATCTTACATCCTATCATACTGGCTAAAATGATAGAAGGGTTAAATGACAGAAGTTGGAGAGAATGTGGAAAAACCAGGACATTAATACACAGTTGATGGGACTGTGAACTGATCCAGCTATTTTAGAGAGCAATCTGGAATTATGCCTAGAGTTATAAAGCTGTGTATAACCCTTTCGCCCGGGAATGCCTTTATTAGGTCTGCTTCCCAAGGTGATCAGGGAAAAAGGAAAAAATCTCTTATGTTCTAAAATATTTATCAGCTCTCCTTGTAGTGGCAAAGAAGTGAAAGTTGAGGGGATGTCCATCTGTTGAGGAATAGCTGAATAAGTTGTGGCATATGATTTTTTCCAAATATTACTCTACTTTTTCTAAAAACCAGAAATGAGCTGGTTTTTAAGTCTTAGACTTAATATGAAATAATGAAAGACTTAATATGAAATAATGAGTGAAGTGAGCAGAACCAAGAGAATGGCAATGTTGTTTGAAGAATTACTGAATGACAAAGCTATTCCAAGTTATATGACTATGCAGATCAGCTACAGTATTCAACAACTATAAAGAAAGATGCTGTCTACCTTCCGAGAAAGAACTGATGTGTGGAACTTAATAGACCATATTTTATACTTTCACATTAATATCTGTGACAAATGATAACCTGCTCTAGATTGGGGCTGGGAAGGAAGGAAGAAAGAAAACAGCTTGGAATTCAAATGTAAAAAAAAGACCAAAATAAGTGTATTCTTTAAAAAATCAGGAGTTCTCTTGTATCATTGTATTGCTGAGAATAGCTACATCATTCACAGTTGATGACTGTACAATGTTGCTGTTACTATGTACAATTTTTTCGTGGCTCTGCTCACTTCACTTTGTATCAGTTCATTTAATTCTTCCCAGGTTTTTCTAAAACTGTCCTGCTTGTCTTTTCGTACAGCACAATAATATTCCATCACAATCATATACCACAGTTTGTTCAACCATTCTCCAGTTGCTGAGCATCTCCTCAATTTCCAGTTCTCTGCCACCACAAAAAGAGATCCTATAAATGTTTTTGAACAAAAAGGACTTTTTCCTTATCTTTAGAATCGTTTCAAATTTTCTTCCAAAAGGATCGGATCAGTTCACAACTTCAACAACAGTGACATTAGTGTGCCAATTTTTCCACATCCCCTCCAACATTTGTTGTTTTCCTTTTCTGTCATATTAGCCTCATGTATGTGGTTTTATCTTCATAATAACCCTGGGAAGTAGATGTGCAGTTAATATCCCCATTTTACAGATGAAGAAATTGAGGCAGAGATAAATGATTTGCCCAGGATTACACAGCTAGTTGTTGCATTGATCAGAGTTCTAGATAGAATTTTAAACATTTGTATCCAAATGTCTTCTGTTTTTGCCTGTGGTAAACCAGCCCAGCTAGGTTTGTCTAGCTAGTAGATGGAATGATGAAGGAAAAATTAGTGAACTGAACAATGTACTTTTACAAAAATTAGTTTGTATTGTACTTAATACTTATAAGACAAAATGTTGTTTTTCCTTCTTCCTAGCTTTGTGAAGTGCTGAATCATTTCAAAGATGTTTAATAAATCATTTGGAACTCCCTTTGGGGGTGGCACTGGTGGATTTGGTACGACTTCAACATTTGGACAGAGTAAGTCAAGATATTTTAAAATTATTAAATTTACTTAAGAAGGGTGTTTTGAAGAATAAACTGTCTCCTAGCTTTATGTTAAAAATGATCTGTACTTTGAATTCTTATGCTAGAAATTTTTTAAAATTGTGTTTTGAAATGGATTTGCTTCAATGGTAGTGTGATAAACTGTTAACTTTTTTTAAACTTAAACTTTATTGATGCCTTTTGTTTTTATAATACAATAATTTCTAGATATCAACTTCCCTCTCACTTGACCATTGAGCCTTTCCTTGTAACAAAGAAAAACATTTAAGGAAAATCAACCAACAGTGATCATATCTGATAGTGGTTTCTTGGTAATGTCATTTTATATCAGTTCATTCAAGTCTCCTAGATTTCTCTAAATTCTTTATGTTTATTATGGGAAGATTAGCTCTGAACTAAGTCATATACTTGAGCTCAAGATCTGAATTGGATCTTAGTGATTATCTGGCCCATATCTGTCATTTTATTTTACTTTATTAAAACTGTTTTTGATATCTTCTGTTTTACACATGTCATTTCTATACATATGCCCACCCTCTTTCTCTGCTTGTAACAAAAGAAAAATAAAGGAGGGGAATAGGGAAAGAAAAATAAAGGAGGGGAATAGGGAGCCAGCAGCAAAACTAGCCAACATATGAACAGTATTCCACACCATAATCTCCCACCTCTTTGAAGAAGGTAGGGAGGTACATTTTCTCATCTCTTCTCCTGGGTAAAGCTTTGTCATTGATAATTATACAGTTTTCAGTTTATGTTTTTTAATTCTTTGCACACGTATTGTTGTAATTTGACACGTTATTTTCTTCCCTTGGCTTACTTTGTTCTGCATTAGTTCATATAAGTTTTCCCATCAAACCCCTCATTGTAAAGAGGAGGAAGCTAATGACCAAAGAGGAGTAATAACTTGTCTAGGATCACAGTGGTTGAATCAGGACTTAAAAGTCCAGGATTTTAGACTCCAAAGTCCAGCATTTTCCCAGCTATTTATACCACAGCTTTACTGTCATTGATAGATGTCTCTCAGCAAATAATTTTGCATTAATTGTTAAATTCTAGGCTACAAAAATGAGTTTTTGAAGATTATTTTGAGAAAAGCATAGTACACTAAGCATTGACATAGTTTAACAATCTTTGAAGCTAAATGTTTCTGCATCAGATAACTGTAACCAGTTTGGAAGGATAGTGTCTTGAAATTTTTGTGTCTGAGAGCTTTTTTTCCTCCTGTTATACATTCTCTATAAATGGTTAATTCAGGCCATTTGATTTTTGTTTTTTCTCTACTAGATTCCTGGAGACCGTGGGGTCCTAAAGAGAAGACATAGGTTTTGTCCATTCCCTAATAGCAAGTTAGTGAATGTCAGCAAGGACTAGAATCTAAACTTTCTGACTCCCAGTCTAAATCTTAAATATGATTAGGAAGCCCTACTTTTGTTTTTATAGCCTTTAGAATAAAATGAGCTAATTTTGTCATTGTCATTAAGAAATGTAGTTTGCCAGTCAAATCAAAGTGAACTATCTTAACTTTGTTTTGCTTTTGCAGATACTGGTTTTGGTACCACAAGTGGAGGGGCATTTGGGACATCTGCATTTGGTTCCAACAACAATACTGGAGGCCTCTTTGGAAATACACAAACTAAGCCTGGTAGGATGGTGCATAATCAACTCTGTTGTTTGGGCAGTGTTTAAAATCATTAATTGGTCCCACAAAACAGCAGTTAGTCTGTTCCATGAGAATGTAAATTTAATAAAGGAATTACTGATCTGAGGATGTTAACATGAGATTTCATGACTTTGTAATGGGGTTTGGTTATAAGATAGAAACGTTGTCATTTGGAAAATGACATTGATCAGATATCTTTATGGAGATTATACTTGTATTAGGATTCGTCTAATCCAAGAAATCCTCCCTTAGAATCATTTTCTTTTGGTTTGTGTTTTTAGGAGGCTTGTTTGGGTCCAGTTCATTTAGCCAACCAGCTACCTCCTCTACAAGCACTGGCTTTGGGTTTGGAACATCAACAGGGACGTCAAATAGCTTGTTTGGAGCTGCTAGCACAGGAGGAGGTCTCTTCTCATCCCAGAACAATGCCTTTGCACAAAATAAACCTACTGGTTTTGGAAGTAAGTAGGACAGTGTCGGTTATTGAACAGATAAGCAATAGATGGGATGGGGATGGGAGAGATTTTTTTTAATCATAATTTTTTTAATCATAATTAAGATTCAGAAGTTGTTTTTAAAAATTTAGAGGTAGAGATGTATGACGAGAGGAGAATAGTGGGGAAGGAAGGTATGCAGGTATTGATTAAAAAGACAAATTTGAAGTGGTTTTCTTAGTTTCCCTTTTAAAAAAGCCTTAATTGTAAATATTCACATAACTATTGACTTGATAGGTTGTTACCTTTGTAAGTTTCAGTAAAATTTTGTTAAACCTTTGCTGTGATTAGAACTCTATATACTAGTGCCATAGAAAATTCTAAATGATTTATTCCAGAGACTCACATACCTCTCCATTTAGCATTTTCTTTTTCTTGTAGATTTTGGAACAAGCACTAGCAGTGGAGGTCTCTTTGGAACCACAAATACAACTTCCAACCCCTTTGGTGGCACATCCACCTCTCTTTTTGGACCTAGTAGTTTTACAGCAGCTCCTACTGGAACCACCATAAAGTTTAATGTAAGTGATTTTTCCTCCATTTGTTTCTGGAAGGAAGTACTAGAACTTTTGTATTCTAGGTTTATGTTTTAGAATTACTAAAAAAAGTTTTGTCTCTGTAGTACATGATCTAGTCTTCCATCCTATCGACTGTAAACATTGACACAGAAATTCAGCCCAATGGACACACTGTATAGTAACTTAGGTATTAGGTTTCTTTATAGGATCTTATTTTATTTTAAGTTGAATTTTAGTAGTGTCAAAAACTCAGCTCCATGGGACTGCGAAAATTATCTAGTCCAATTTCATGCCTTTTGGAGGAATTTGCTCTAAAATGTTCCAGATGTCATCCAGCTGCTTCTGTCTTATAAGACTGCTTCCTGTGACAAGAAACTACCTGTTTTATAAAGTAGTATATTCTATTATTGGCTAGGTTTTGATTATTTTTAAGTTTTACTTTTGATTAGGTGGATTCCTATCTTAATTCTCATTTTTCTTTTTCTTTTTCAGTGATGATTAACACTTGTATATTTTTGCCTTTATTATTATTATTTAATACATGAAGTCTAGTGAGGTGTAACTGACTCCTTTTCACCTCTAGCCTTGTATACTGGCTAGTATTGCAGTTGGAATCCTACAGATTGTGAAATTCAGTGAAATTCATGTATTTTGTTTGACCAACTGCAGACCATTGATATCTTTACAATCAGGGCACACTACTTAATACCTTAGAAAGGAGTATGCATGTTGGGGAGGCCCCAGTGTCTTCATCTCTGTACTGTCTTCCCATTTTATTAACTGCTTACTGCCTCTAGATCCTGATATTGGATTTTTTAATACCAGGTGATGCCTGGTGAATAGTAGTGATCTATCTGTGTTTATAGGATTGTAGTACATATAAATAATGGGGATGGGGTGTGGCAGGGTAGGGGCACCTAGATGGTGGTGCAGTGGATAGAGCATTGTTCCCTGGAGTCAAGAGGATATGAGTTCATATCTGATCTCAGACACTTGAGCTTTACTAGCAGTATGACCCTGGGCAAGTCACTTAATCCCAGTTGTCTCTAAAAAAATTTATTTGGGGTCTAAATGGCTAGCCATTCATTAATACATTTAAGGATAAAAGAAGAGAGGAAGAGAAAATGGAAAAAACTTCACTTTGGGCACCTTTGTGTGAAGCCCTTTAAGAGGGTTATGGAATTGTTCTTCAGTTTCTGTAGCAGTTAAAACATATGCCTAAATCAGTGAAATGACAAAATGAGTTAATAGTATTTTATTTAGATAAATAAAGTAGAGGATTCCACTGGAAGAGAAAAGACCACATTTGTTCCTGCATGTGTATAGAATACACATACAGGTGATGCCCAGGATAGGTTTAGAACATTATCCTAAAAGTAGTCTCTGAAAGAAGTGATATTTTTGTCACACAGTAAAAAAATCATTCCAGAAAATGACTCTGGCATTGCAGTTAATTGAAATTCGTGGATTTTGGATCCTGAATTGAAAATAAAGTGGAATATAATTAATGATGTAGAGTCCCATTTAATTCCCAAGTAAAACCATAGAAATTGGAAAAACAATGAAAGTAGGAATGTTGGTTTCATCTAATGAATTTTTCTTCAATAATATCAGGCCCTAGAAGAATTGAATTTAAGACAAATAATGTTTTAAAAGAATCACAACAGTAAAAAAAAAAAATAGTTTGGTGATTGGAGATAAAAAAAGAGTATAAGGGGTGGCTAGGTGGCGCAGTGAATAGAGCACCGGCCCTGGAGTCAGGAGTACCTGAGTTCAAATCCGGCCTCAGACACTTAACACAAAAAACTAGCCGTGTGACCTTGGGCAAGTCACTTAGCCCCAACTGCCCTCCAAAAAGCAAAAAAAAAAAAAAAATAGTATAAATGTAAGTTTTTGACCAGATCTAAAATACAGTTTTTGTAGTGTATATCATGAGGATAATTATTTTATACATAATAATTTATTATTATTCAATAGCTAAACTTTTATTTGTGTACTCATGTGTCTGCAAGACCTGTGCTATTTATTTTGACTTATTCAGATGATGTGAGCAAAAGTGAAAAGCATTTGCATATTTGAAGAAATGCTAAGGTAAACAAACTACAATTAGTCACTTGTGCTCAATTTTCTAATCTGTAAAGTGGAGAAAAAAATTAATAATTACCTCACAGGGCTATTATCAGATTCACACAAAATGATCTATAGCCCTCTGTAAACATAAAACTGATGCATGTCACTTGTTAAAATAATGCTCCTGTTATTTACAACATGGCCCTCAGGGCAGAATTACTACAGAAATTGGGAGTTGAGATGATGAAAGCACAAGAGTAGAAGTAAATTTTGATATTAAAATTCCATGATGTTTCTTCTTTGCTTTATAGCCTCCAACTGGCACAGATACTATGGTCAAAGCTGGAGTTAGCACCAACATAAGTACCAAGCACCAATGTATTACTGCTATGAAAGAATATGAAAGCAAATCCCTGGAGGTCAGTACACTACAATGTATTATTGATAAATTTGGCCCCTATCTTTATCTCAAAACAAGCTTTTCTGATAATAGTGGAAGGAGCGCAGGACCTAAAACTGGAAGATGTGGGTTTTGGTACTCACTGGACCCTTTGTTAACCATCTGACCTTGGAACATATCTTGTGAGCATTGTTTTCTCATCTGTAAAAGGGGAGTAATAATAAATAATGTTTGCACTACTTATAACAGGCTTGCACTCGGTCCTCTTTGTCACGTGACCTACGGCAACCAGCCATTATCAGTCTGTCTCTAGTTACATTTACTAGGAAAATGAGCCACTAAAAACGTATCTGCAACAGGAAGAAATTTAGCCTATTTTAATTTGTGCAGGTCTGATTTGGGGGATCAGATGAACTTTTGCAGTAGCCTCCTTAAAGGTCTTTGCAACTCCATCATTAGCTTTGACCCATACTGCAAGTAGTAACAGAATAATCTTTATGGATTTAGTTTACCATTCCTCTGCTCAGAAATATTAAATGGTATTCTGCTGATGTATAAATGAAGTTTATTATCTTCTAACTCATATTCAAGACCTTTTATAACCTCTGTTTTGTAACCTGCTTTATCTTTTCTTTCTAGCTTTATCTCATTACTTTCTATGCTTTGACCAGTTTGTACAACTTTCTATAATTCAGACTTGCACTGGACTTTTAGCCTTTCATTCTGTTATTTATGTCTGGAATATCCTCTTTTCCTTTCTTTGCTTGTTCCTAGTGATTCTTTTTTTTTAGTTCATTTAAAAAAATTTTATGTTTACTTTTAGTTTACATAATTCATTTCCACAAGATTTTGATTTACAGATTTTCTCCCCGTCTTTCCCCTACCTACCACCCCAAACAGTAATCCTACTGTATACCCCAATCTGCTCTTTCCTATATCCTCCCCCATCCCTCTTCCCACTTTCCGCTAGGGCAAGATGGATCTCCTTACCTTAGTGCCTATATATCTTATTTCCCAGTTGCATGCAAAAAAAACCCCAAAAAATTTATTTATTTATTTATTTATTTATTTATTTATTTATTCATTTATTTATTTACTTACTTACTTAAACATTTGACTTTAAAACTTTGAATTCCAGATTCTTTACCTTCCTCCCTCATCACTCACCCTTACTGGGAAGAAAAGCAATTCAATATAGGTTGTACGTGTGTAGCTATGCAAAACATTTCCATAGTGGATATATTGTAAAAGACTAACTGTATTTTCCTCCTTCCTATCCCGCCCCCCATTTGTTCTGTTCTTTACTTTGACCCTGTCCATCTTCAAAAATGTGTGCTTCTAACTATCCACCTCCAAAGCCTTCACTCCCCTCCATCATCCCCCCTCTCATCCCCTTCCCCCCCTTTCTCCTGTAGGGCAAAAT
>JAQQSW010014927.1:0-12002 GCA_028646575.1 Pseudocheirus occidentalis | reverse complement strand
TCTGTCTATCTCCTTTTCCACATTGTTGTGTGGTAACATGCACACATACTCTAGTCAGAGGACCTGAGTTAAAAACTTACATCTGATGCTTATTACCTATGTGACTTAGGGAAAGTCACACTATCTCTATTGGTCTCAGTTTCCTGATCTGTAAAATGAAAGAGTTGAATTATATGACCTCTTAAGTCCTTTCCAGCTTTAAATTGAAGATCTTATGGTCATTTCATCAGCACCAGCATCGGTATCATCATCGATAACAATATAGTCAAATGATGGCATCTCCTAAAGAGAAATTTAGACCTACCTACTTACCTACCTAAACATGGAGGCTTATTTATTCCCCATCACTGCCCTTCATATATTCTTTGGTCCAGTCCAACTGTCCTTATTTGTGACAATCCATCTCTTCCATATGTGCCTCTACACAGGATGCCCCTAGCTTCTCACCCCTAATCCTTGGAAAGAGACAGTAAGGTAAAAACACTGAACTACCGTATATCAAGTCAAGAAGCATTTATTAAGCTCCTGAATGCAAAGTATGGATTTTATATCATAGGATCCTAGAATTTTAGAGCTGGAATTTTAGAAGCCATCTTATTTAGAAGCCAACCCCTTCATTCATACTTGAAGACACTGAATTCCATAGAAGTGCAACCACTGTTCATGATCCCTCCCCCCCAAGTAAGAGGCAGAACTGAGAAATGAATGAAGTTCCCCTGATCCTAATGTTCTCTCCACTGCCTTATGACATCATAAGTAAGGGATAAAACATTGCTATGAAAAACCACAGCCCAGGTTGGGAAGATTCATCTTCTGATAGAAAATGCCTTTGTAGGTGCTGATGGATGACAACATGGCAAACAGGACATAATGCTGAAAAAAGAGCAGGATTCAACATGCTTTTGAAGGAGCCAGAAGACAGACAAGACAAGAGAGTGTGGAAGAATTTCTTCTTCCAAACTTCAAATACCTGATGTAAAATGTAAACTTTAATAAATCAAGTCCTTAGGTGTTTAAGAGGAATATATTAGCTTCCAACTGATTAAAATTCCTCATCAACGCTCAGCAAGTTAGGCTCCATAATCAATGAATGGTCACGGACTCTTTTAAGCCAAATGTTTTCTGTTTAAGAAGCTGTAGCATAAGGATAAACTTGTACAGAACGTGTTTAAACCGACTAAGGAGAATTGGGCATCAGTTGCAAAAATATTTTATTTAAGCCATTTTACCTATCAATAATGAAATTAAACCTCCTTAGTTTGAAATTTCAAGAACAACATGCAATTTTAAGAAGCAAATTATTGAAGAGAAATGTTATCAGAAATAAACTAGCTCAAATTCTAGAGAATCCTACTGCAATGACTTTGAATGGACTTCCAATGAATAATGAAAAATTAAATTTAGAAGAAACAGCAAACACTATAAAGTAGTACCTTTGTAATTTAACAAATATCCTCCCCTATTTTTCTTTTGGGTTTAGAAGATTAACAAAATTGAGAGGATTAAATGGTTTGCTTTACAACATTTAAAAAGGAATATTTCTAAACGGATTTTGATGCTGAATGCATTTAATTATGTAGAATTAAACATTGTATATGGCATGGGCTTTATGGAACATATGTTTTGCACATTACATATGCTTGTTTTATATCTGTAATACATCACTGATGAATATTTATTATTTTCTTCATGCTTCATGAGGCACCTTCTTAGAAGTTTCCACGTGCACATTTTCTCCATCATATAGTCTTATTTTTTTTAAAAGTCTCTTTCATATACCAATTTCCTTCTTAAGAAGTTTATAATATCATAGACTATCAGACAAAATCTAATTCAACTTCTTCATTTTATAGATCACAGGTTCATAGGTTTAGAGCTGGAAGGGACCTTATAGATCAAGTAATCCAATCCCCTTGTTCTACAGTAGCAATTTTCAAAGCTTGATCTATAGACCTCTGGGGCTCCCTAGAACCCTTTTGAGGGTCATTTAGATCAAATTATTTTCATATAAATACTAGGAGATTATTTATGTGACCCATAAAAGCAAAAGCTCTTTGGGGTACTCAATTTTTAAGAGTATAAAGAAGTATTGATGCCAAAAACTTCAACTGGTCTACAGTTTAGAAAACTGAGGCCTATAAAGATTGAGTGACTTGTTCCAGGCCATACAAGTATCACATGGCAGACCCATGACTAGATAATCATAGACTTCTGGAGTTGGAAGAGACCCCAGATACCATCTGACTCAACTGGTACTTGAACAAAATTTACTTTAAAGGTTTGCAAATTTCTTTACAAATATTGTTTCATTTTATCCTTACAATAGCCCTGGGAGGCAGATGCTATTATTATACCCATTTCACAGATGAGGAAACTGAGGCAGACAGAGATAAAGTGACTTGCCTTGGGTCACATAACTAGTAAGTATCTGAATTTGCTTTTGAACTCAACTCTTCCCGATACTAGGTGCTATGTCCACTGCACAATCTAGTGGCTTCTAAAGGACAGATATGAAAGGTGTTGTGGAATCAGAAGACTTATCAACTGACTAGATATGGGGCTTTAGGGAGAAGAGTCAAGGATTATTCAAAGGTTGTGATGACAGCTTTCATGACTCGCCCCCAATTCTTGTCTCCTCCAGGCTTCTATTTCTTTCTTTCTTAACTGACCTTTCCATTATCATTTTATGGTCTTTCACCAAGCTTGTCTCCCTCTTGATGATGATCTCATTCTGCTTCTTAAATGTGGCACCTAGAATGTGGTCAGTTCAGTTAGACTAAAGTGGGATTATTACTTCCCTGATTTTGGTCTATGTCTTCTCAATAAAGCCTAAGGTTGCATTTGCTTTTATTTCAGTTACATATCATGCTATTGTCTCATTGACCTCATGATCCATTAAAACCCCAGGTTTTTTGTTTTCCAAAGGTACTTTTCCCTCACCCAAGTCTCCCTTGACTGGCTCTGGGTCTCAACTTCCAGATTGGTGGCAGATAGGGATCTAGAGCAGAGGCCTTTAACTTCCGCTCCTATAGCAAAATGTAAGGCGTCTGAAATAGTTGGGAGAGCCTACATTTCCTTAGTGTTGGGTTCTGGTAAAGATTTAGTATAGTAGTTTATAAATGATGAAATTCTATTCAAGAAAAAGCATGAACTATACCTTTGAAAACAAAACTGTTCACCAGCAGTGAGTCAAATATGTCCTGACCAGAAATCACTGAGCACTGTATAGAACATATTTTATTGTGGTATATTGTCTTCCATATAAGGGGGTCAAAAGAAAGACAAAGTTTGAGATTTGCCCCAGAATTCCCTAGGACTGTCACTGAAAGACATAACTTTCAACATTACTTAAGGCAGGCTGTTTTTTGTTGGTTGTGGGGTTTTTGTATTCAATTAGAAACAGCAGTAGACTGGTTATATGTGATTAATTGCAATATTATGGTGAAAAAATATAGGGCATACAGGTCTTAGACATTCACATGCAAAGTCATGTGTGGGAGTGAAGGAGGGAGTTAAATAGCAAGATTTATCAGTCTGATTATGTACTTTTTGTGTGGTGATTTATTCTCTCTGCAGTTTAATAAGAATAACAAGTACATAGCTTAGAATGAATGATTGAATAAATCTCCTTGAAATGAGTGAATTTCATCTGAGGCTGCACTTGATGGAGGTCTGTTGCTTATCTCAATGTCTTGTGCTTGACTTGACCTTATCAAGTCAAGTCTGTTTTAAAAGCTTGAATCTGTTATTTGTACAATTTGAGGAGCACAAAAACCAGCTATCATATCCCAAGCCAAAATATGGGAACAGAAAATGAAAACTTGCATTTGTTTTTGCTTATTTATCTTGAAGAATTGTAAATGTATATGGACCCAAGGATAAGTCTTTCATTCTTCTTAGGAAAGACAATATAGTAAAAACCTTTCCCAGGATATGATGTAGTCACAAGAGGTACTTCATATTTAACAAGTAGAAATGCACATGAAATCCAAAAGCTCAGAAGAAATCACAAAAAAGCATCACTGTCACCAGACCACATAGACTGGGAGAGCTGGAAGGAGTCTTAGAGATCACATAGCTCAATCTCTTCATTTTATAGAAGTCATATTTTATGACTTTCCTTAGGTCACATAGTAAATAGCAGAATTTATATGAAACTTAGGTAATCTGATTCCAAGTCCTGTGGTTTCCCCCTCATCGTATTGCTACCTTTTATATATTATATGTAAATTTGAAATAAAAGCAAAAACAAGATATCCTTCAATTTTTCTGGAATTCACTTTTCCTTTCAGAATGTTGTTCCTGAAACTACAAGTGTATGAAAAAATGAGGTTCAGTATCCCCAGTCATGAAAACACACTAGTATGTCCATTTGAGGCATCTCTTTAATTATTCGTTAAATGTTTTATTCCTCAGAAAATGTAGTATAAATGTTGAATAGAGAAAGTAGGAAGCCTATATGCTCTGTAATGTAGATCTCTTTATTATTCATAATCTTAAACTAAGAATGAGTAAACAGCCCCCAAGAAATTTTCCAGGCTCTTCCTAGTAAAGGAAGCTTTTTGGAGTATGAATATTTAACTACTCTCTGTGTGATTAATTATTACCAATGGTCTAAACTTCTTCCTGAGAAAGCCAGAAAAAAGAACAAGCAAAGTATAGGCTAGACTAGGACCAGATGATGTAAAGGCCATTGTTTATGCCAGCTAAATTAAGTGTTGTAGTCCTAAAATGGTGGTCATGAAATGTTTTCAATAGTACAGTTCCTCACATAGTAGTGACCCCCAACCATAAAATTATTTTCATTGCTACTTCATAACTTTTAATTTTGCTACTGTTATGAATCATAATGTCAGTATCTGATATGCAGTATGTATTTAAATTGAACATAACCCACAGGTTGAGAACTGCTGTCCTAGGTAGTGTTCAATGGCTCCACAATATGTGCTCAAGTGAAGGCCAATTAGACAAAAATAAATTGAGACAAAAAGAGAGTTTTTGAAAGTTAAGTTTTTCTTTATAGGGACAGATTCCTTTGGCTCTTCCCACAGCTTTTTTCTGATGAGCTCAATTTCATCTTTCAAGTTTTTGTTTCTTTTGCTATGTCTCCACGATGCGTTTTCAATACAGTCAAATCATTTAACTTTTCAAAAATCCATGGCAATGGTCACATGATAATCTTCATGAAACAGTACTGAATATTAAGGGGTGAGAAAGACAAATGCACTATGAGAAGGGGCAAGGGAGCAGTAGAATGAGATCAATTATGCCATAGAAAAGAGTTTTCACAGTAGAGGGGAAGACACAGGAAGTGGGAAGGAGAGAGAAAACCTTACTAATACTCAGTTGGGTACAGAAATCTATCTTAACCTACAGGAAAGTAGGAGGGGAAGGGGACAAGGCAAGGGGGAGGGAGTGATAAAAGGGAGGGTACATTGGGGAGGTAAAAGACAGAAGCAGCAAAACACCTTTGAGGATGAACAGGGTGAAAGGACAGAGAAAGCAGGATAAACGGGGGAAATTGGATAGAGAGAAACACACAGTAATCATAACTGTAAAAATTTCTTCATAGCAAGTTTCTCTGACAGAGTTCTCATTTCTCAAATGAACAGAGAACTGAGTCAAATTTATAAAAATAAGAGCCATTCCTTAATAGATAAATGGTCAAAAGATATGAACAGGCAAAGTAATCAAAGTAATCAAAACTATCTATAATCATATAAAAACCACTCTAAATCACTATTAAAGAAATGTAAATTAAAACAATTCTGAGCTACTACACCACACCCATAAAATTGGCTAATATTACAGAAAAGGAAAATGACAAATGTTGGAGTGGATATAGGACAATCAAGACACTAATGTACTGTTGGTGAAGTTGTTTACTGATTCAATCATTCTATAGAGCAATTTGGAACTATATCCAAAGGGTTATAAAACTATGCATACCTTTGACCAAGAAATACCACTGCTATGTCTGTATCCCAAAGAGATGAAAACAAAACAAAACAAAGAAAGAAAGAAGAAAAGACCTATACGTGCAATAAAAAGTTAGTGGTTTCAGAGTAACCTAGAAATAGTTCTATGAACTAATGCAGAGTTAAGTGAGAACAAAGGGAGAACAATTTATATAGTAAGAGCATCATTATATAGACCAATAACTTTGAAAGACATAATAACTCTGATAAATGCAATGACTAACTGCTGTTCCAGAAGAATGGGTGCTATCTACCTCTTGACAAAGAGATGATGCACTTAAGATACAAGATGAGACAGACAGTTTTACGTGGTCAGTGTGGGAATTTATTCTGGATAGATAAATCACTACCTAGTTTGCCAAGTCACTACTTAACATTCATTATACTATACACTTTGAGAATGTGGTGAATGTCAAATGAATTTTGGAGACTAGGCATTAGAGAAATTCATAAGAAGGACATATCCCTTTGTGATTCTGGATAAATTCTCCTTGACCAGGCACATTTTTATGAGTTTTGCTTTTCATTTTCATTTTTTTTCCAGAGAAGGCAGGAGATGAGGAAAGTAAGTGCTTGCTAATCAAAAAATAAATATTACTTTTAAAAAAGAATGTAAGGTCCTTAAAGTTAGGAACTGTCTTTTTTTGGTTTTGGCTTGGATTTGTATTTCTAGTCCTTAGCACAGTGCCTAGCATACAGTATGTGCTTAATAAATGCTCTATCTTCTATCTATCAATCTACCTGTTTTTTTGTCTATCTTCTATCTCTATCTACAAGGCTGTCAGTCTATCTATCTATCCATCTGTCTATATTTCTATGTATCTTTCTGTCTCTATCAATCTATCTATCCATTTATCTATCTTTCAACTGTTACTCTGCCTATTACTCTATTTGTCTTTGTCTCTGTGTTTCTGTGTCTCTTTGTTGCTGTCTCTGTCTTCGTCTCTGCCTGTCTGTCTCTCTGTCTTTGCCTTTGTCTCTATCTCTCAGCCTTTTCCTGGCTTACATCTCAAAGAGTGATTGATTTATGACTACCTGGAGAAACTTCTAGAACAATAGTAAATTTACTTTTCTCACTGATTCTCTTTTCTGTTTTATTGTCACATACAGCCAGTAAAATGGTTCATTACTAAGCATCTCCCAGCTATTTTCAATTTTGCTCATTGGTTATTTGCATTTCTTAACAAAACCAATGATTTACTCAATAAAGATAATTTTACTTAGCACTAAATGGATATTTTTGAGATAGTTTGGTGAGGGGGACCTGTGGTAATTGATTCCATAAAATCCAATGGACTAGAAGACCACCTTCCAGTTTGACAATCAGTAGACTGCTTGGGGGTAGTCTATTGCATTTTATGAACTTATTTACAACCTATTTTATGCTCTTTAACTTTGCAGAGAAAAGAAGTCATATTGATACAGGGACCTTTGCCCTATACGAAACCGTCATGATCTCATCTCATTATCTCTAAGCAGACAGGTTGCTTTGTACCCAGAGCCTTTGAATCTTCCTCTATCCACCAAGCAAGAAAAGGGGAGGAGAGACTTCAAGGGATCACACCCTGAACCACCTCGCTCTCCAAAGTGTGATCAGCAGAGGTAAGTATAATCAATTCCATGCATTCTCTGCAAAGAGAGGGAGATGAAAAGTATTCCTCATCCAAAATGCCCTTCACTGTGATCTCTGCTGGGAATCATTAACATTTTGCATGCTCAAAATCCTTAAATGGAGTTATGATCTCATCAATTGGATTTTCCTCTAATTATGTAGCTAGTATCCATGCTTGCCCTTCCTGTACATTTATCCATATCTTCCTATAAACCCACCCCAGGAAGGTTCAACCAACTTTCTGGAGGTCCTTCCCATGTTATCCTTGCATTTAAAAGATACTATAGTGTTTGGCTATCTTTTGCGCTCACAATTTGACCATCCCATCTAGTTTTGTTTTTTTTTTTAAAGAAAATGTTTGCTACTATAATGGAGTAATACAAGCACAGAGTTCAGGTTGAAGAGGTATTCCCAAAGCACAGTGAAATTCTCTGGATGTTCTTCTGTGGATGATACTATGCTGATTACATAAATACCAGAACTACCAAAGACTTGTAGAAGAGCTCTGTAACTAGGGGTGTGCTGGTAAATGTTTAACAACCAGTTCTCTGGTGGAAAAATGTACACATTATAGACATTTAAATTTAATCTGCCTTATTAACATTTTCTTCAGCACTTTCTTAAGTCTATACAATCAACAAGACAACAAATCAAGTCCTGATTTGTAGCTTGCTGATTTTTAAGGTATAAATGCTCCTAACAAAAATTTCATAATTGGCTCTAGCTAGGCAGTTACCCACTGGTTTCTGCATACACTTGTCACTCAAAAGAGTTTGATCCACAACCATCCACATAGGAAAAAACCAAGAGAGTAAAGAATATTTCTGAAAAAAATTAAAATTGTGAAAAATGTAAAATTATTATAAAGGACAATGGAGAGGTTCATGATAAGCAGACAATAATATAAAACAAACAATGAATTAAAAGAATGGGAGTAAAGGCTGTAGTGAAGACAATGTAATGTTTTTGGTAGTTTTTTAAAGCTAATTTTATTTTTTTCTTAATGAACAAAAATCTACTTTCTTTCCTTCATGCATCATGGCCGGGGAGAGAGGGAAAGAAAAGTAAAACACACATAACATATACATATAGTCAAGATACTGGTTCTTTCTTTCTTTTTCTTTCATGTTAGCGAATGGTTTTTTTATTTTAAAAAAAGAACTAGCTCATAGTTTTGCTTATTAATTCAATGTGGTTTTGGGGAGGTTGCTTTCAATTTTGTTAATATCATCTTTGATTTGCATATTTTCTATTTTGGCATTTAATTGAAGTGTTACTATTTGTTGTTTTTCCTAATTTTTTTTAAAGAGACATGCTCAATTCTTTGACTTATTCTGTCTTTTTTTTTAAACAAAAGTGTTTAGAGATATAAATTTTCCCCTCTGACTACTTCGATTGCATCCAAAAAAAACTGGTGTGCTATCATTATCTTTAATGAAATTATCTATTGTTTCTTTGATTTGCACTTTGACCCAATACTTTAGGATTGTTTTTTATTCTTCACTTAATTTTCTTTTTTTTTTTTTTTTGTTTTGCTTTTTGGAGGGCAGTTGGGGTTAAGTGATTTGCCCAAGGTCACACGGCTAGTTTTTTGTATTAAGTGTCTGAGGCCGGATTTGAACTCAGGTACTCCTGACTCCAGGGCCGGTGCTGTATTCATTGCGCCACCTAGCCGCCCCTCTTCAATTAATTTTCAACTTAAAGGTCCTTTATTGAATATAATTGTCTATGCTGCCTTTCTGCAAAAATGATTTTTTAAAATTCAAAGCCATTTTTGTTGCTGCCTTTTTGAGTTCAGCTGAAGAATAATAGATTTTTCTTCAGTTCCTTATTCTTATAACAAGCATTTATTAAGTGCTTAATATGTGACGTCAGATTTGTAATTCATTCTTCTTTTCTATTTTATGGATAAGTTTATCTCATTCTTGCGGTAGCTAGGTGGCACAGTGGATACAGTGCCCACCCTGAAGTCAGGAAGACTCATCTTCCTGAGTTCAAAACGTCTCAGGCATTTACTAGTTGTGTGACCCTGCGCAAGCCACTTCACCCTGTTGTCCAGTCTCTTTATCTGTATAATGAGCTGGAGGAAGAAATGGCAAACCATTCCAGTATCTTTGCCAAGAAAACCCCAAATGGGCTCATGCAGAGTAGGATGTGACTGAAATGAACGAATAAGAAAAGAATCTCATTCTTACTCATAGTTATGGTCATTAATTATGTGTTTTATCTCCATCTTATTCACTTTTACTTTTTACTCTTTTTACTCAACACTCTAAGATTGAGGCAATCAAATTCTGCCTCTCTTCTCTTTTCCTTATGGACACCCCAGTCTTATGTTCTTATCTTTGCTTTGTAAAACCCTCTTCATTATTTACTTTATGAGGTTAAAGTCCATTTCACTTAGGTTAATTCTTCCTTGAATCTATCCCTACTTCTTATTGTCGTCCTCTTCTCCCTCCTCTCCTCCCTGAGTTAAATGATTTTCTGCACACCTCTTCTTTGCCCAGTTTAGATGAAACTGGGGCCTCAGTGTTCCCTATTTTCTCCATCCAACATCTTCCTTTTCTTCCTTAGTATACTCCTTTTCCTTTCCCTTTCTTTTCTTCTTTTATGATCATCAAAACATAATGGAACCACTCCTGAATCCTCTGTATTACTTAATACCTTCTTTGACCCTTGATAGCATCAGATTTTTGGGGAGGCATTTATATTATCTCTACCTTTTAGAGCATAAACCCTCCATCCTTAGTTTCTACTGAGTGCTCATTTGTATTTACCATTTTATGTTGTTTTTTTTTTACTCTCACATCTGTATTTCAAAGTTTTTACTTACCTCTGGCTTTTACATCAGGAATTCTTAGAAGTCTTCTTTTTCAGGGCAGTTAGGTGGTGCAATGGATAGAACACTGGGCCTGGAATCGGGAAGATCTCAGCACAAATCTGGTTTCAGTTACTTACTAACTGTGCGACCTTGGGCAAATCACTTAACCCTGTTTACTTCAGTTTTTTACTTTAAAATGGGGATACAGTGGAAAAGGAAATGGGAAATCATTCAACATCTTTGCCAAGAAAATCCCATGGACATATCCATGGGGCCATAAAGAGTCAGACATGACTAAACAATAAAATTAATTTGAAGTTCATTTTTTTCCCCTGTAAGATTCTATTTCATTTTTGCTGGGCAAAGGATTCTTGCGTATAATCTGTATCTTTGGCCTTTTGGAATACCGTATTCCAAAATCTCTACTCCCTAACAGTTGTGGCTGCTAGATCTTGTGCGTTCTTGACTGATTCCTAGATACTTGAATCTCTTCTTTCTCGCTAGTTGGAATAATTTCTTTTTGACTGGGATGCTCTGGATTTTAGCTATGATGTTCCTGGGAATCTTCATTTAGGAGTACATTTTAGGAGGTGACAGATATATTCTTTCTATTTGATTTTGTCCTCTGGTTCTAGCACTTCTGGATAGTTTTCTTTAATGATAATAAAATATAATGTCCAGGTCCCTTTTGGGGTATTGTCTTATGGGTAGTCAAATAACTAAAAATTATCTCTCTCTTAAAGTTCTTTATAACCTGACCTTTTCCTATCCTTCCAGTTTTATTAGTCCATATACTTTTGCAATCCAGTGACACTGGTCTCCTTGTTATTTCTTGCACATGATACTCTTTCTCCATATCCAAGCATTTTTACAAGCTGTTCCCCATGCTTGGAATGCTCTCCCTCCTAATGTCCACCTCCTGGACTTGCTGGTCTTCTTTACATTTTTGCTAAATTCCCACTTTCTGTAAGAAGCCTTTCCCAGGCCTTAATCTTAGTGCCTTCCCTCTTACACTACTTCCTACTTATATCACACATAGCTTGTTTGTATATAGTTGTTGCATGTTGTCTCCTCCATTGAGATGGCTCCTTGAGGGGGGCAGAGCCAAGATGGCGGCGTAGAAGCAGCAAAGCACCACAGCTCCCACACAAACACGCTAAAAAACTCATAAAATGGGACTCTAAAACAGATTTTCAAGCTCCAAAACTCTCCACAAGACAGAAAGCACATCTGTTGCTACAGGCAGCTCAGCAGGCAGGGCTCTTCGCAGCAGTCTGGGAGCTGGGGCGAAACCAGCGGGCTCAGGCCCTGGGGCATCGGGCAGGGAGCCGCGACTATAGGAGAGCAGATCGGCTGCACTGGAGGCAGAGTTACCACATTTATCAGGGCAGAAGGAAAAAAGCCTAAGAGAAAGGTCAGTGGGTTTTGCTAACTGGGGAGGAGAAAAGCGGGTCCGGCCAAACTGCTCCCAGGGCAAGGAGGCAGCGGGAGGCGGCTGTAGCAGCAGGAACGGCTGAGAGCCGCAGCGGCTTCCACTGGGCTGCTTCAGAGCCCTCGGCCTGCAGATAGCAGGGGGGCTGACTCGATCCAT
>JAQQSW010014926.1:0-12002 GCA_028646575.1 Pseudocheirus occidentalis | reverse complement strand
TTAAAAAAAAAAATCTCAGTGCTTTGCAGATATCTCAAACTGGATTCCAGCAGACATCTTTAATTGAACAGATCCCTAACAGGACTCATTATCTTTCCCCAACCTCTTTCTACCTCTTAATTTCCTTATTACTTTAGGGGGCAACAGTATCCCCTCAGATCCTCAGGCTTCCAACCTCAATGTTATCCTTGGCATCCTTGCTATCTTTCACACCCCTTCCCAATGTATAATCTGTTGTGGAATCCTCTTCATTTCACCTTTGCAACATCTTTCAAATATGCTCTCTTCTTTCTTCTGTCATTGCCACCTTTCCTCACCTTTCATTTATACTATGGCAAGAAACTGCAGGTAGATCTGTTTGCTTCAAGTTTCTCTCCACTCTTATCCATGACCAGTTGAGCTGCCAAAGTGATTTTCTGAAAATATAACTCCCAAGGTTTGATTCTCATCTTCAAAATACTCCAGTGGCTTGTAATTATCAATACTCGGTACAAAATCCACTGTGTGGCAATCAAAGTCTTCCATAATTTACAATGCTCCCATATTATAATTCTTCTAATCCCTTAACACCATGTATTCTTTTTAAATTTATGACTTTTTATTTATTAGTTATTTACTTTACACATTATTTTCTCTTTAAATTTTGAGTAATAAATTTTCATTCTCCCTCCCATGTCTCCCAATTGATAGAAAATCAAGTAATGTGGCAAGAATTATGTATGTGAAATCTTGCAAATCATTTTCATATTATCCATATTAAAAAAGCAAGAGAAATTAAGATTTCAATTTGCATCTGGATTTCATAAGTTCTGTTTCTGGTGATGGATATAATTTTTTTCTCATCATGAGTCCTTTGGAATTATCTTCAATAATTGTACTGATGAGAATAGCAAAGTCTTTCACAGTTGATTAACATAACAATATTGTTGTCACTGTGCACAATAATCTGCTGGTTCTTCTCACATCACTTTGCATTAGGTCATATAGGTCTTACCATCTTTTTCTGAAACCAATTCACTCATCATTTCTGATAAAACAAAGGCACTAAACCCTCACCATATGTTATTGTCCAGTCATTGTTAACTTTATAATCTGTAACTCAAAATGTTGTGGGAAGGAATTTAAAAAGTTTAACTTTATTGAGTCTCTTACAATTATTCTTTCAGCTTATCTTTTTTATACTTCCCTTGAATCTTCTATTTGAATGGTAAATTTTCTACTCAGTTGTGTTCTTCAGAAGTTCTTGAAAGTCCTCTATTTCTTCTTTTTTGCAGTTTGTTTATTTTTAGTTTTCAACATTTATTTCCACAAGATTTTGAGTTACAGATTTTCTCCCTGTCTTTCCCTTACCCCCACCCCAAAATAGTGACCTTACCAAATACCCCCTCCCCCAGTCTGCTCTTTCTTATATCATTCCCAAAACCCCCTCTAACTTTCTAGTAGGGCAAGATGGATTTCTATACCCTGGTGCTTGTATATCTTATTTCCAAGTTGCATGTAAAAAGACAAATTTTTTTAACATTTGTTTTTAAAACATTGATTTCCAGATTCTTTTACTTCTTCTCCCTTCACCCACCCCCACTGGGAAGATAAGCAATCCAGTATTGGTTGTACATGTGTAGTTACACAAAACATTTCCAGTAGATATATTGTGAAAGACTAACTATATTTCCCTCTATCCTACGGCACGCCTCATACCCATTACATTTTCTACTTTGACCTCATCCCTTTTCAAAAGTGTGTGCTTCTAACTTCCCTCTACCCAATTCTGCCCTCCCTTCTATCATAACCCCTCTTATAACCTTACCCTTACTTTAGGGAAAGATACCAAATTGAGTGTGTATGTTATTCCCTCCTTAAGCCAAACTCAATGAGAATAAGGTTGATCCATTCCCTTTCACCTTTCTGTTCTTCTCCTCCATTGTAACAGTTTCTCTTGCCTCTTTTATGTGAGATAATTTACCCTATTCTATCTCTCCCTATCTCCTCTCATTTCTTAATTTTACTTTTTAGATATCAGCCCTTCCTATTCAACTGATTCTGTGCCTTCTGTCTCTATATATAGGTATGCACATATAAACACACTCACATATGTATTTATACACCCATATACTCTCATGTATGTATGCATGTATGTATGTATGCATGCATGTATATACACATTTATGTATATAGGTTGTGATATGTATATGTGTATATATGTACATTTTATACACATCAAAGAATCTATGTGTATGTATACACATACATGTTTACATATGTGTGTGGATGTGGGTATATAGATATGTGTGTGAGAGAGTTTATATATACTGTTTAGCTATCCTTCTACTGAGAAAAGGCTCATAAGTTACTTTGATCATTTTTCCATGTAGGAATGTAAATACCTTAATTGTAATAAGTTCCTTATGATTTCTTTTTCTTGTTTACTTTCTCATAATTTTCTTGCTTCTTGTATTTGACAGTCAAATTTTCTGTTCAGTTCTGGTTTTTTTTTTATCAAGAATGCTTGAAAGTCCTCTATTTAATTGAATTACCATATTTTACCCTGAAGCATTATACGCAGTTTTTCTGGGAAGGGGGTTCTTGGTTTTAATACTAACTCCTTTGACCTCCACAATATCATATTCCAAGCTCTTTGATCCCTTAATGTAGAAGTTGCTACATTTTGTGTGATCCTGACAGTGTTTACACAATACTCAAATTGTTTCTTCCTGGCTGCTTATAACATTTTCTCCTTGACCTGGGAACTCTGGAATTTGGCAGTAATACTCCTAGGAGTTTTGTTTTTTGGATCTTTTTCAAGAGGCAATCTGTGAATTATTTCAATTTCTATTTTGCCCTCTGTTTCTAGAATATTAAGGCAATTTTCCTTGAGAATTTCTTGAAGGATCATTTTTAGATTCTTGTTTTTCATCATGACTTTCAGATAGTCCAATATTTTTTAAAATTATATCTCCTGGATCTATTTTTGAGGTCAGTAGTTTTTCCAATGAGATGTTTCAGATTGCCTCCTATTTATTTCATTTGTTTGGATATGATTTATAGTATCTTGATTTCTCATAAACTCATTTGCTTCCATTTGCTCTGATCTAATTTTGAAAGAATTATTCTCTTCAGTAAGTTTTTGACATTCCTTTTCCATCTGGCAAACTTAGCTTTTTAAAGCATTCTTCTCCTCATTGGCTTTTTGGGTCTCTTTTGCCATTTGAGTTAATCTATTTTTAAGTTGTTATTTTTCTTTCATATTTTTTTTTTTGCATTTCCTTCAGCAGACTGTTCACTTGCTTTTCATGATTTTCTTGTGTCATTCTCATTTTTCTTCCCAATTTTTCTTCCATATCTCTTACTAGATTTCCAAAATCCTTCTTGAGCTCCTCCATTGTCTGTAACTGGTGCACATTTTTCTTCAGAAGGCTTTTGATGCAGGAGGTATGACTTCATTGTCTTTCTCCTTCTTCATGCTTTGTTCTTTTTTGTTCTCCCAAAAAGGATTCTATGGTCTAATTGTGCTTCCTCTGCTTGCTCACCTTGTCAGCCAATTATGTGACTTTTCAGCTTTTGCCATGTAGAACTCTGCTTCCAGAGTGGAGAGCTTTTTCCCAAATCATTGGGGCTTTTGCAAATGTTGTCAGAGGTCTGATGAGGGTGCCCTCTCTAAAGCCACCATGAGCTATGGCACACTGGCATTTAACACTTCAGGACCACCACCCAAGACTGGAACCCAGATCCAAGCTGGTGAAAGAAAGAGCAATTACCCTTTTAATTTTCACTTTGGATTTTTTTCCAACACAAAACATCATATTTATTGTATAGACTTTCTTGAAATGGGGATTTATTGCTTTATATTTTGAATCCTCTCTCTTGTTCTTCTGTGCACATAGCTATGCTTTTTTTTTCTTTTCTTATTCTGTATTATTTTAGTTTTGATGTTCAAGTTTGTTTCTTTTTTATTTTATATATTTTTTTAAAGGAGAAAGAAATAAGCTTTGGATGTTACTCTGTCTCCCAGATGTTTCACTCTATAGTCAGTCCAATGCTAAGTTCTTTGAATTTAGCAATGGGATGTCCGTTGCTGAGTCTATACCTGAAGGCTTTTTAGTTTGGTTCCCACAGTTTATACATAATTGGGTTAGGCTGTAGCTCCTGGCCAAATTTAGCAATAAAGCTCTAGAGGACCACATTCATGGGAATCCATGTATTCATGTGTAGTCTTTGCCCCTTTGAATTTTTTTTGGGGGGGGTGTGCCTAAAGAAATAATTCATCTTTTTTTGAGGAGTTGCAGAAAAGTTTCTGATGATCCTGAATCAAGAGAGTGATTACCCAATATTTAAGATCTACATGAATCTCTTTACTTCACAGGAAGTAGAATATCATAATAGGATAAATTGCTATCTGCACATTGCATAATTCTATTTTTGCTTCTTGTCTTCCTTTTGTTCATAACAAAATTTGATTTTTTAAGAAAAAGGAATGGATAGTGTGATCAGGATCTAAATGTTGAGTAATTAGCACCATTACTAGCAATGTCAGAAGTAACTAAGGTACATCGGCTATCAAGACTTTCTTGTTCCTGCAAGCATCATCAAGACTGTTGGGGGAAAGTGATAACAGCTGAAAGAAAAGCTGATGTTGGAATAGAGTTTGATGGCCAGGAGGGAGCTATATGTAAAAAAAAGAGATTCAGAAGTATTGAGAAAGCCAACTACTATGAATCTCATTTGACTTTTTAGTCTTCAGAAATTGTTTTCTATTTTAGCCCATGACTCAGTGATGTTGAGTACACATCTCTTCCAAATATTACCTTTCATGAGCTGCTGGTGGATGGCTGTTGGTCTTTCTCCTTTCTATATCTCTCCTATACATTGTAATTGGAGGCTGAATTTTCCATTGAGCTCTGAATTTTTCATCAGGAAAGTCTGGAATTCTGTTATGTCATTGAATGTCCATCTCCTTGCCTGGTAGATCATGCTCAATTTTTCTGTATAGGCGATCTTTGGTTGTAGCCCAAGCTCTTTTGCCTTGCAAAAAATGATATTCGTTTCTCCAATCATTCAGCATTGAGGCTGCCAAATCCTGTGCAATCCTCACTGTGTTTTCATGGTATTTGAATTGTTTCTTTCTGACTGCTCATACTATTTTCTCGTTTACCTTACATTTCTGGAGTTTGGCCACAAGGTTTTGTGGGCTTTTCAATTTGGGATCTCTTTCAGAAGGTGTCTGGTGGATTCTCATGATTTCTATTTTACCCTCTGGTTCTAGGATCTTAGTACAGTTTTCCTCGATGAGATCTTGGAAGATATTGTCCAGACTCATTTTTTCATCATGATTTTCTGGTAGACAAATGATTCTCAGATTGTCTCTCCTGGATCTGTTTTCCAGGTGAGTTATTTTTCCATTGAGATATTTTATCTTTTTCTAATTTTTCAGTTCTGATGTTTTATTTGACTGGTTCTTGGTTCCTCATGGAGCAGTGGTTCTCAACCTGTGGGTCACAAAATTTTGGGGGGTTGAACACCTCTTTCACAGGGGTCACAGGTTTTGCCTAAGACCATTGCAAAACACATATTTCCAATGGTCTTAGGAACTGGGACACAGCTCCTCTATCCATCTCCAGGCAGGTTTGCCCACATGCAGATACTCCCACCTATGAGTATTAAGGGGTTGTGGCATTAGGAAGGTTTAGAACCACTGTCATAGAATCATTGGCTTCAATTTGGTTGATTCTAGTTTTTAGTGAATTATCCTCATCAGTTAGTTTTTGAAGCTCATTTTCCATATGCTCAGATTTCATTTTTAGTTCATATATTTTACTTTTTAAGGTGTTGTTCTCTTCATTGTAAAGTTTTTTCTAATTTTGCAATTTGGTTTTATAAGAGATGTTGATTTTATCTTCTACCTCTTGAAGCCAGATTTCAAAGTTCTTTGCGAGCTCATGTAGGAATGTTTTCTGTGCCTGAGACCAGGTCATAGTTCCTTTTAAGGCTTCAGCTGTGTGTATGGAGTCAATATGCTCTCCTTCTGAAGTTCATTCCTCCCTCTCACCATAATAGGATTCCAGAGTCTTTGTCTTTGCAGCCTGCTTTCTTCCAATTTTGAGGCAAAACCTTAGCCACACCCTTCCTCCAGGGTTCCTAAGCCTTTACAGCCTAAAATTTTCCTCTGGGCCAATAATTACTGTGTTTTTAGGTTAGAGGGGGACATTGGAGAAGCCAGGGTTCAGACTGTTATTTTGGTCCCAGGAAGTTCAGATAGGGGAGTTTTAAATTTCCAGGCTGTGAATGGGTAGTCCTGGGAGTAGCTGCTGCCCCTGCCATGGGCTCTCCCTTTGTCTCTGACCCACCTCCATCCCATTCCCATCCAGTGCTAATAGGCATGGGAGTGGCTCATGTGGTTGGTGGATCAACAAGCCTGGTCTGGAGGGCTCTTGGCACTCCATTGTTGCGCCTCTCCAGTGCCTGTCTGGTGGGTTGCGCCACCACGCTGGGTCTCTGGAGCCTGTCTGAAAGTCCTCAATTTCATTAAATATCTATTTTTCCTCTGAAAGGCTATACTCAATTTGTTATGTAGGTGATTCCTGTTTGTAATCCTAGCTCCTATGCCTTATAGAATACCACATCCTAAGCCTTCCACCAATTTTATTTGGAAGCTGCTAAATTTTGTGTTATGCTGTGGCTCCATGATATTTGAATTGTTTCCTTCGGCCTGATGATGTTTTTTCGTCCTTGATCTGGGAGCTTAGGAGTTTTCATTTTGGCATCACTACCAGGAACTGATGGGTAGATTGTTCTGATTTCTATTTTAGCTACTTAATCTATGAAGAAAGGGCAGGTTTCCTCAATAATTTCATAAAATATGATATCTAGACTCTGTTTATATATCATAACTTTCAGTTCATGCAATAATCATTAAATTATTTTTGTTTGACCTATTTTCCAAATTATTTTTGATGAAATATTTCACAATTTCTTCTATTTTTTCATTCTTTTTATTTTGTTTTATTATTTCTTGATGTCTCATGGAGTTCCTAGTTTATGCTTGCTTGAGTCTAATTTTTAAGGATTTTTTTAAAGTTGGTTTTCTATTTTTGTTTGTTTTCTTTTAATTAATTCTTGTTTATTTTTGGTTTACATCATTCATTTCCACAATATTTTGAGTTACAAATTTTCTCCCCATCTTTCCCCTTCCCAACACCCCAAAACAGTGATCGCACTGTATACCCTCTCCCCAGTCTGCTCTCTCCTTTTTATTGGAGCGCAATTACGATTAAGTGACTCACCCAAGGTCACAAGGCTAGTTTTTGTGTTAAGTGGTTGAGGCCGGATTTGAAAATTTGCTCTCTCCTGTATTCTCTCCCGTATTCTCTCCCATCACCCTTCTGACTTTCTGGTAGGGCAAGATGTATCTCCCTACTCCAGTGCCTGTGTATCTTATTTCCCAGTTACATGTAAATAATTAATAATGATGATGATGATGATGATGATGATGATAATTGCATATGTATGTGTGTATAAATATATATGTATATTAAATGTTTGATTTTAAACCTTTAATTCTAGATTCTTTCCCTTCCTCCCTCATCACGCACTCCCACTGGAAAGACAAGCAATTCAATATAAGCTGTATATGTGTAGTTACACAAAACAATTGACATATTATGAGAGACTGACTATATTCCCTCCATCCTATCCTGCCCCCTACTTGTTCTATTCTCTACTTTGTCCTTGTCCTTTTATAAAACTGTGTGCTGCTAACAGCAGCCTCCCCCACAACCTGCCCTCAATCATCCCCCCTTTCAACCCCTTGACCCCTACTCTCCTGTAGGGAAAGGTACCCCATTTAGAGTGTATGTCATTCCCTCCTTAAGCCAAATTCAAGGAGAACAAGTTTGACCCATTCCCTTTTACCTTCTTGTTCTTTCTCTCCATTGTAACAATTTTCCTTGCCTCTTCTATGTGAGATGATTAACTCCATTCTGTCTCTCCCTATCTCCTCTTATTATATTCCTCTCCCACTTCTAAATTTCACCTTTTAAAATATGATCCCTTTGAAATTGGGACAGAATATTTACAAACAGTGTCTCTGATAAAGGTCTCATTTCTAAAATATACAAGGAATTATGTAAAATTTATAAGAACACAAGTCATTCCGCAAATGATAAATGGGCAAAGGATATGAACAGGCAAGTTTCAGAGGTAGAAATTAAAGATATCTTTAAGCATATGGAAAAATGTTCTAAATCATTATTGATTCAAGAAATGCAAATTAAAATAATTTTGAGGTACCACATCGCACCAGTCAGATTGGCTAAGATGACAAAACAGGAAAATGGCAAGTGCTGGAGAGAATGTGGGAAAATTGGAACTCTAATGAATTGTTGGTGGAGCAGTGAACTGATACAACCATTCTGGAGGGCAATCTGGAACTATGCCCAAAGGGCTATAAATAATTGTATACCTTTTGACCCAGTAATACCACTTTTGGTGTTGTATCCCAAAGAGGTTATAGAAGTGGGAAAAGAACCCATATGTACAAAAATATTTATTGCAGCTCTCTTTGTGGTGGCAAAAAACTGGAAACTTAGGGGATGCTCATCAATTGGGGAATGGCTGAACAAGTTATGATATATGAATGTAATGGAATACTATTGTGGTATAACAAATGGGAAGGAGATGGACTTCATAATTACCTGGAGAGGCTTATACAAATTGATGCTAAGTGAGAAGAGCAGAACCAGGAAAAATTTGTACACAGTCACAGATGCATCATATGTGTGATGACCACCCTTGATAAACTGGACTCTTCTTAGCAACACACAGTTAAAAGACAGATCTACAAGTGTTAGAATGGAAGGAGATATCTACACTCAGAGAAAGATCTAGAAAGACACAAGTTTAAATGAAGACTGAAGCAATACATGCTATTGTTCTTTTCCACGTTTGGCTTTGTTTCTTTTCTTTCTTTTTCTTTTTCCTATTGTTCATTCCATTGGTTACAATGATTCTATACAGCCAGACTATGTACAATGTGAAAGTGTTTGCAGATCCCATATGGGATTGTATGCCACTATGTGGGGGGTGGGGGGGAGAAGTGAGGGGAGAAAATCAGAAATGCACGTGATTCTAGAACTGAATCTTGTAAACTAAAAGTAAATAAACAAGTTAATAAATTTTTCAAAAAAATCAAATGAAGAAAGTAAAAAATATTAATAAAATAAATAAAATATCATCCTGTCCTATTCAATGGATCCTGTGCCATCTGTCTATGTATACATATATACACACACTCATGTGCATATATACCCTCCTATATAGACATATGTGCATGTATACATATACATACATATGTGTGTGTATATACACACACACATTTATATTTCCTTCAAATATCTTCATACAAAGAAAAGTTTCATAAATTAAATTTATTGTTTTTCCATGTCAGCATCTAAATAGTCCAACCTTGATAAGTTCTTTATGATTACTTTTCCATGTTTACCTTCTCATGCTTCATGTATTTGTATGTCAAATTTTCTATTCAACTCTGATTTTTTCATCAAGAATGCTTGAAAGTCCTCTATTTCATTGTATAATCATATTTTTTCCTGAAACATTATACTAACTTTTTCAGGGTAGGTGATTCTTGGTTTTAATCCTAGCTTCTTTGATCTCTAGAATATCTCATTCCAGGCCCTTCAATCCCTTAATGTAGAAGCTACTAGATCCTGGATAATCCTGATTGTGTTTCCACAGTATTCAAATTGTTTCTTCTTGGCAGCTTGTAATATTTTCTCCTTGATCTGGGAACACTGGAACCTGGCTATAACATTCTTAGGAGTTTTGGGGATCTTGCAAGAGGTGATCAGTGAATTCTTTCAAGTTCTAGTCTGCTCTCTGGTTCTAGAATCTCAGAGCAATTTTCCTTGAGAATCTCTTGAAATATGATTTTATGATTCTTTTTTGATCATTGCTTTCAGGTCGTCCAATAACTTTTGAATTGTTTCTCTTGCATCTATTTTCTAGGTCAGTGGTTTTTTCAAGGAGATATTTCATGTTGCCTTCAATTTTTTTTCCTTTTGTTTGGCTCTGTTTAATAGTATATTGATTTCTCACAAAGTCATTAGGTTCCATTTGCTCTACTCTAATTCTGAAGGAATTATTCCCTTGAGTGAGCTTTAAGATTCTTTTTCCATCTGGTAAATTTGACTTTTTAAGGCATTCTCCTCATTGGCTTTTTAGGCCTCTTTTGCCATTTGAGTTAATCTATTTTTAAGGTGTTATTTTCCTCAGTCATGCTGTTGACTCTCTTTTCACAATTTTCTTGCATCATTCTCACTTTTCTTCCCAATTTTGCCTCCACTTCTCTTATTTGGTTTTCAAAATCTTTCTTAAGCTCCTCCATGGCCTATAACCAGTTTATATTTTCTTGGAACCTTTTGGTGCTGGAGTTCTGAATGTGTTGTCTTCCTCCCATTCCATGCTTTGATTCTTTTTGTCCCCAAGAAGGAATATAAAGTTGTATTGCTGTACTTGCTTTGCTTCCTTTTTCCTGCTCCTGTTGTCAGTCAATTACTTGACTTTTGGTCTCTCTGATACAGTAGGACTCTGCTTCCGGAGGGGAGAGTCTTGTCCCAATTTGCTGGGGTTTTCATAGCTACTAGAACTATTAGGAGGCTGCTGTCTCTACAGAGATTAGAAATCATTCTTCAAGAAATTCTCAAGGAAAGCTGCCCTTATAATTTAGAACCAGAAGTCAAAATAGAAATTGTAATTATTCACCGATCACTTCTTGAAAAATATCCCAAAAAGCAAACTCCTAGGAATATCATAGCCAAATTCCACAGCTCCCATGTCAAGGAGAAATTATTATAAGCTGTCAGGAAGAAACAATTTGAGTACTGTGGAAATGCAATCAGGACAACACAAGATCTAGTAGCTTCTACAGTAAGGGACTGAAAGGCTCAAAACACAATATTACAGAGGGGAAAGGAGCTTGGATTAAAACCAAGGATGACCTACCCAGCAAAACTGAGTATAATAGGTCAGGGGGAAATATGGTCAGTTAATGAAATAGAGGACTTTCAAGCATTCTTGATGAAAAAAAGAGGTGAACAGAAAATTTGACTTTCAAATATAAGAAGTAAGAGAAACATGAGAAGGTAAATAGGAAAAAGAAATAATAAGGACCTTATTAAAGTTGAATTATTTAAAAACCTACATAGGAAAAATGATCATTTTATCTCATGATACTGTTTTCATGAGAGACACACATATATATGGATGAATGGATGGATGGATGGATGGATGGATGGATGGATCAGTGGGTGGGTGGATGGGTGGGTGGATAAGAGGGTGTATGTGTGTATAAATTCATGTGTGAGTGTGTTTATGTGTGTACATGTACACATAGACAGAGAGCACAGGATCAGTTGAATTTGAAGGGATAATATCTAAAAATTAAAATTAAGAGTTGAGAGAACAATCTAATGGGAAAAGGAGAAAGGGAGATTTAGAATAGGGCAAATTATCTTATATAAAAGAGGCACAAAAAATTTTTGCAGTGGAGGGGAAGAACAGGAAGGTAAAAGGAAATGGATCACCTTCACTCATATTGAATTTGGCTTACGGAGGGAATAACATACACACTCAATAGGGTGTCTTAACTGAAAGAAAAGTGTGGGGGAAGCGGATAAGAGGGAGGATGATGGGAGGACAGATTGGGAGAGTAGTTAGAATTAAGCCCTTTTGAAAAGGATCAGGGTCAAAGTAGAAAATAGAATAAGTGGGGGGCAGGATGGGATGGAGGGAAATATAGTTAGTCTTTTACAATGTATTTACTATGGAAACATTTTGCATAACTACACTTGTACAACCTACATGGAAGTGCTTGTCTTCCCAGTGGGGGTGGTTAAGGAGGGAAGAAGGGAAAGAATTTGGAAATCAATGTTTCAAAAACAATTGTTTAAAAAATTGGTTTTTTTCATGCACCTGGGAAATAAGATATATGG
>JAQQSW010014925.1:0-12003 GCA_028646575.1 Pseudocheirus occidentalis | reverse complement strand
CACTTCCCAAGCCATCTCTTCTCCAGGCTAAATACCTCCATTTTCTTCAGCGGATTCACAAGGCCAGGATTTCCAGGTCTTTCACTATCCTGGTTGTCAATATAAGATGGAATCATTAGGATTTTACTTGTTCTGTTCTCTTTTGTGTGATAACAGTTTATGCTAATTTCTTTGAGATTTTTTATTCTTTCTACCAGCCATATTTTTTCCAGTTTTGAATAGATTCAGATTTTTTTTAAATTCAACTCTAGAAACAATAATTTTTATATACTAGAACCTCACTATAAGACTCACATGGAGATCTTTCTTCACCCTCAGAAATAATAATAAGACCTCATGGAATTTGAAAGTTTTTTCTCTGATGGAAAAGCTTCTGATTTAAAAAAAAAAGTCATTAATATTCATTCTGTTGGATGCCGTTATTGGTTATGTTGTGTCTTGAAACTTCGGGAAATTAATCCTCATTGGGCAGGATACAGGATAGTTCTACATTATATGGAATTTCATACTCTCTTTAGTTAAACCTGAACCCCTCTATTGACGTGGGTGCAGGGAAATGTTTAACAACTGACTCTGTGGGGGGAAATGTACTCTATGTTTTAAAGCTTAATCTGCATTATTAACCTTTTATCTATCACTTTCTTAAGTCTAGATAAGCAACAAAATAATAAAGCAAATTTGCTTTGTAGTATATGCCAATTTCTGAGGTGTAAGTGCTTATGCTGAAAAATTTAACAATTGGATCTGAGTTGTTTTGAGTTGACCCCAACTCACTCTAAGCCATAGTATAATAAAAACTGAGGAACTGTAAAGGTTAGATATATAAGAGTTTCCTATCAGTTCCTATCAATTTTTCTCTGAATAGGCTAAAGATGTAGCTTTCTGAAGTTCTACCTTACCTTCTGGGTTTGGTCAGTCCTTGGAAGATGATGCTGACATAGGCCATGCTCATGTCTTGCATTTCTTATGACATTTATTTATTTATTTTCGTTTTCAACATTCATTTCCATAAGATTTTGAGTTCCAAATTTTTTCTCACTCTCCCCTATCCCCACCCCAAGATTGCAAGCATACTGATTATCTCTTTTCCTTGTCTGTCCTCTCTTCTATTCTCCCACCTTCCCCACTTCCCTCTTACTATCTTGTAGGGTAAGCTGGATTTCTATATCCCATTGACTGTATGTCTTATTTCCCAGTTACATGTAAAAATAATTTTTTAACATTTGTTTTTAAAACTTTGAGTTCCAGCTTCTCTTTCTTCTTCCCTCCTCACCCACCCCCACTAAGACAAGCAATTCAATATAGGTTATACATGTGTAGTTATGCAAAACATTGCTGTAGTATTCATAATGTGGAAGACTATGTTTCCCTCCATCCTCTCCTGCCCCCCACTTATTCCATTTTTTCCTTTGAACCTGTCCCTTTCCAAAAGCGTTTGCTTCTAACTACCCCCTCTCCCAATCTGCCCTCCCTTTTATCATTCCCCCCCCCTTATCCTCTTCCCCTCTACTTTCCCATAAGGTAAGATACCCAATTGAGTGTGTATATCATTCCTCTCTTAAGCCATCCCCTGCAATGATTTGGGTGGAAGTACAGTTCTCCATCAGAGAAAAACTTTCAAATTCCATGAGGTCTTATATGATTTCTGAGGGTGAAGAAAGATCTCCATTTGAGTCTTATAGTAAGGTTCTAGTATATAAAAATTGTTTCTAGAGTTGAATTAAAAATAGGAACTATTTCTATAGTTCAATAGATACTTTTATTTTTGCTCTTTTACTCACATTTAAAAACCAAATTGTCCTGCATTGCCAAACTCATCTAAGATTTGGTGATTTCAGCAAAGAATACAAGTTTTAATCCCAACCCTAATACTTGCTCATTATGTGACCTTGAATAGGTCTTTTATCATTTGGGTCCCTTAGTTTTCTCATGCATAACCCAAAGAGCTCTTATAAGAAATTCCTAACGTAAGCGATTGCTTAGTTCTTGCTCACGCCAGGAATGTTTTTCTTGGTCCATCCAGGATTCAGTAACAGAGGCAAGACAAAGTCTGGAAGGCAAGGACTACTATTTCCTTATGATTGGAAAGTTACAGGATTTAATGCCAATTCTAAAAGGCCAGTATTTTACAGGGCTTGCTGTGAGCATCTTTGTAGAACTGGCAGTCCTAGTGTTCAAAGCCCAATATAGATGAACACTTCATAAATATTGTTTGATAGTGAAACTCAGGATTGCTGAAACCTAGGCCAGTGGAATTAGCAAGCCTCTCCCTGTAGTTAATCACACCACACTGAATTTAGAAAAGAAAATAACTACATGCAAAGTCAAAGTCTGTGGGCTCCCACAACAACAGTGAGTCACATTCATTCTGAGAAAATTAACAAGGTGAACACAGCATTTGTGAATCATTTTCAATGGCCACATTGACATCAGGCCTACTCATAAATAATGGAGCTTCTAAATGAGACGACCTCATAAATAATAATGCTTGTCAATATCAATACTTGTTTCATTTTTAAATCCTTGTGGACATGTCACACCATGATGTACTTAAATATGTTTTCATACAACCTAGGAATACATTAATAAATCCTTTGCAAATATGATAGGTGACAGATTTCCACTTGATGACTTGCATATTTTAGCTGACTTTTTTTATTTCTAGAAGTAGTCTAAATATGATGTCAGTGGCAGGACTGGCCTAGATAGAAATGTGACCTAGGTCAGGTTAGGCTTTGGACTCCTCTCCCCTCTCTTTTCTGCTTTCTTGTTACAGCTCCTGGTTTCTTTGCAGTATGCTCATACTTCCCTCAACAGCACTGGGACTACCTGCTCTGGTGTTACCTCATGGTCTAGAACTTTTTTCAATCTTCCCTTTTATCAGAATTCTCATACTTGATCTCAGTCATCTAAGAGAAAAAAAATCTCTGTTAAATTGATACATGCTAAGGTGTTAATACTGGTAACAGTGGATGCCTTAGCTTTCCCAAGGGCATTTATATTTGAGAAGAGAATTTCTAAAAAAAGGAATTTCTAATGGTTAAACTTCAGGCCCTATAACAGATGAAGACTGAAGTAATTTGAGAAGGGAATAGGGCATCTTTCCCATTGCCTCTTATATTAAAATTATCTGGGCAAAAGCATTCAAAATTTAACTAATTTGGGGAGTCCTTTCTTCTTTATTTCTGTCTTGAAAGGTGAAGTTGTCTCACTATTTTTAGAATTAATTTATTTTTCCAAAACCTCCAAAGGGTGTATATAGTGCAACTAATACTTCACACATTAGCACAAGGCCTTGGCTGTCCAATGTACAATGTTCAAGAGAAAACAAAACAATTCCTTCCCTAGTTGTGGGAGAATATTTCTCTTTTTGTGATTATATCTTTCCTGATTGACCTTGTAAAGTTAAATGAGTACTATAGAATTGGTATTATCTGGTATTTTCCTTACATGGAATAGTAGATAATTCCTGGATCATAAGTTGGACATTAGCTCATGCTACAACTTCAGTTCTCTCCAATAAAAACAACTGTGGCATGGCTGACCCAAGGAATCTGGTTTGCTGTGACTTGTTTATTTGGTTTGTCCAGCTGAAACAAAGCCAGCCCAATCACGATTTTTGCTGCATTATTGTGTAGTGGAAAGAGTTCTGGTTTTGGAATCAAAAGATCTGGGTTCAAATCTTGACTCTGCCATTTGCTACCAATATGACCTGGGTAAGGAAGTCACTTCTTTTTCCTTATATGTAAAATAAGAGGCCTGGATTAGAAAAATATCTGTAAAATGAGTGGTTCCTTGCAATTCTAAATCTATGACCTTATGAAATTCATACATATGATTAGAATTGTTGAAATGAAGAGTACAATTATTATACCACTCTCAAGGTATAATAGTGAGAGACTCTCAAGGTACTCCATACATTTTTAAATAAGGATAAGGATTGGACCTATAATATATTGGTATAGAGGATTTTTCAGTAAAGAAACTCTCTTCTAGTACAGAATGAATGGAGCAGTCAGGAAGACCTGAATTCAAGTCCAGCCTCAGACACTTACTAGCTGTGTGACCCTGGATAAGTCACTTTATGCTGTTTGCCTCAGTTTCCTCATCTGTAAAACGAGTTAGAGAAGGAAATGAGAAACCACTCCAGTATCTTTGCCAAGAAAACCCCAAATGGGATCAAATCCAGACACAACTGGAAGCAACTGAACAAAAACAGATCAACAGATGGGAACATTGTCTGTGTTTCATGGTGGAGAGTTACCTAGAGCAGTGGTGTCAAACTGAAATTCCTGGAGGACACATATCAACTTAGGAAAGCACATATTAACCTTATCTAGGTTTTATATTATTTTTATTTATTTTGTTAAACATCTGCCAATTATACTTTAATCTGATTCAGACTGTGCTCCCAAATGTTGAACAATGACAAATTAAGTGACTTGCCCAGGGTCACACGGGTAGTATGTATCAGCGGTAGGAACCCAGGACTTCCTGTCTTCAAGGCTGTCTCTCTATATATTATGCCATACTTCATCTACATTTTACTTTTGTTTAGTAGTTTTTCCAGACTCTCTCTGACTCTTTGTGACCCCTTTCAGGATTTTATTAGCAAAGATCCTGGAGTGGTTTGCCATGTCCTTCTCCAGCTCATTTTACAGATCAGGAAATTGAGGCAAACAGGGTTAAGTGACTTGCCCAGGGTCACACAGCTAGTAAATGTCTGAGACTGGATTTGAACTCAGGAAGATAAGTCCCCCTGACTTCAAGCCCTGCATTCTATCCACTGTGCCAACCGGCTGCCTTCACGTTTTAGATCTCAATTTAAGTGTGCTTTCTCTATTTTTGTGATGCATATTCTGGTAACTTGAATGGTAGTGGATAGGACTACTCAGGATACTTGTAGGGGACTTTAAATGTTCTATTATAAACAAGAATGGATAATTATAATTTTCAGGTTATACATTTCAAAAGTACAGAGGAATAACAATGGAAATTGGTAAAAGGCCCTTGTGCAGCTTCTTAGAAGCACTTCTGTAGGATGTAGGGAACAGAAATTTTAACCCTGAGCTTTAGTGGCCAAGATACAGAGTAAATATATTTTCAGCTGGTATAAAAAAAAAAAAAAGATTAGTCTTTAGATTAGATTATTCAATTGCCCGAGTGTGTCACTGAATTCATGCAACTTCTCTACCAGCAGTTCTCAACCTGTGGGTCGCAACCCCTTTGGGGGTTGAACGACCCTTTCACAGGGGTCACAGGGGTCACCTAAGACCATAGAAAATACATATTTCTGACGGTCTTAGGAACCAAGACACTGCTCCTCTGTCTCCAGGCAGGTCTGCCCACATGCAGATACACCCACATACGAGTTTTAAAGGGTCACAGCATTAGGAAGGTTGAGAACCACTGTTCTATACATTTCTTCCCTGGATACAACACTGGGCCTGAAGTCAGGAAGACCAGAGTGCAAATCCAGCCTCAGATACTTCTTAGCTATGTGACCCTGGACATGTCACTTAACTTTTGTTTGCCTCAGCTTCCTCAGCTGTAGGATAAGAGAAACAATTTAACACCTCCCAGGGTTGCTGTGAAGATCGAATGACATAATATTTGTAAAGTGCTTAGCATACTGAGGTAGCTGGCACTTAGTAAATGCCCATTTTCTTTCCTTCTTTCTTTCCTTCCTTCCTTCCACTCCTTCCTCCGTTTCTTCCCTCCCTCTTTTCCCTTTCTCCTCTCTCTCCTGTCCCTCTGTCCACATAAGGAATCATACCCTTACCTGCAGCTACTCTGACCAAAGGAATATAAATATTGATTGCTGAAACTTCACAAGATACCTGTAGGCTTACAGGGCTAGAAAGCCCAAATCACTCTGGTTCCCATTGACTGGCCAACAGTAGTTCCCAGTCCAAACTTCACTTGGTCATTGTTTGGGCTCAGATGGCTCAAAGTGAGTATAAATTATTTCTGTTTTGGCCAAAAACCCCAAAAGTCTTCCCATCCCAGACTGATTTTGATTTTTTTCTTGTTTGCTTGTTTGTTTGTTTTTTTTAACTAGGTAAAGGAGGTCATTCTTTGCCTTACTTCTTACTTAGCCTTAATTACTGAATGGGCATTGCCTCCCTCAAACTGAGACTTGGGAAAGACCTTAGCTTAAAAAGGCCAAGGTCTCCTACTGCATCCAAAGCCATCGTCAGTAGTCCTGATCTATATTTTGCCACTGGACCCAGATGACTCCGGAGGAGAAAGTCAGGCTGGCGTCTTTGCACAGTCCTCCCTCACTTAAATCCAATTTACTTGCAAGTCATGACATCACACTCTTGATGTCATGGTCCTCTTCCAGAATGAAGGCTAAAAACCAATGAATCAATTAATGAACCAATGAACTCCTCTCTAGGTATAATTTCTTTTTCATAAGAGAGACCCTCAAATAATTGAAGATATCTGTCATTTCCCACTTTCCCTATTTCATCTCTTTTCCAGGTTAAACATCTCCACTCCTTCAGTGGATTCTCACAGGGGCATGATCTTAAGAGCCTTGGCCATCCTGATCACCAACAGAAGCTCTTCTCAGTAGAATCTGGTCTGCTTTGTTCATTCTTGCCATGTTTCTGCCACTCCTCTTAGACACTCTTTATACTTTCTGGCAGCCTCATGTGGCAATTTGAAGTCCAAAGGTTCAAAGAGATCTTATAATCCAACTTTTGTGTTCTCTAACTCTGTTTATGCTCTCCTGTGTGAAACAAGTTTAGTTTTTCCTAGTGTGCGGCTAACTAGTGTCTCTTTCCTCCCTCCTTCAAGTCTTCACCATAATTGATATGTTTTATTTAAGGGGTTTTAGCAAAGAAGTCCAAGTAGAGGAACTGAATCACCCTCTTAACCTCTACTGATGATCTCCAAAACAGAGTCAAAGCACAATAAACAAATGGGCAATCAGGTACCTCAAATGGGGGCAAAGGAGCAGAGTTCAGAACATCCAGAATGAGAAAATTCCCTTGAGTTATGACTCCCCTTTGCACCTGAGGAGAGCAATCTGTGATGACCATCAAGCTGGGTTGTGAATGATCCCAAAGGTGAACAGGTCACTGACCTCTTAACTCCAATCTTGGCCTGGCCCCAATCTTAAAGGAAGGGCTTTGTGTAGTTTGTAAATCTTTTTCTTATCTGAAATGATGTTATCACCTCTGATAACATAGTTCAGGTTTTCACCAGATCTCTCTTTAACAGCCAGGGAAACTGAAGGTGGGTAGGTTGGGAGGGGTGGGGAAGGAACTTTCCTATCTTTGCTGTTAGAGGGTTATATGCCCTTTCTTTGGTTTTCCTCCCAAATTTCCATCTATCAGTTCAGAAAGCTGAGTTGAGGAAGTAGTTTATGGAAGTGTGGGAGATAGATGGTCCTGAGCTTGGAGAAAGCATAGTTTATGTCAACTCCTGAGATTCCTTTGGCAGACAGTAAGTAAGCTTTCACTGTCAGTCAAGGACAGGGAGAAAGAAAGAAAAAAAAAAAACAAGAGAAAAACAACAACACAAAATAAAACACATTTTGCCAAGTTTGAAACCACTCACAAATCATGGGTTATGAGTTTCAACCCAAACTCAACCCTTTTCAGGTTTTTTGAAAGAATGTGAATTGTGCATATATGCCATAATTTTATACAGATATTGGAAAAAAGCAACTTCCTGTTTCTAAGGAGACCAAAGAGGTGGTGGGCAGGGCTCATTTTTTATTTTTAAAAGACTTCAGATACCTCCTTCAACAAAAGCCCAACCTCCACCACCCAACATTTTGGTGTAACTATGAATGAATCAGAGATGCACAGATTACATTTCCCTAAAAATAAATACATGTTCAGAAATTAAAGGGAAATGTGGTTAGCCAAATGTATTTGGGGTTTTAATCAAATCCAAGGTATGGAGGGGGAAAAGCATCCTGAAATCCTTAACTAGCTAATGCCAGCAAGCATGTCCCCTCACTGGTGCCCAACCTACAAAAGACCTTCTAGGGAGTTACCTAAACACCAGAAACAATGACTTTCTTGCTAGAGTAGACAAAAGAGAATACTTCTATCTTCTGCTAGAAAAAGTTGCTCTGAGACTCAGTTAATACTTGCCAAGAGTTTTTATGAAGCAAAGCCCTATTAGCAGTGAATGAGGTATATTTGTCTGAATTAGAAGTAAACACTTCCATTATAAAGAGGTTGTTTGTTTGTTTGTTTTTACTTTTTCTCTTTAGAGAGGCCCAGAAATCATCTTACTGGTTAGAGCTGTCTCAAATACACAGTACCCAAGAGGCATTAGGAGGGGAATAAAAAGCTTAAACTGGCAGACTGAATACGCTGCTTTGCTTTTTATGACGTGTCTATCAAAATGAAACCTCGGGGAATGTTTATATATCCTAAAAGAAATAGTTGGAGATAGTTATAAATATAAGTTTGAAAAGACAACCTATCAAGAAATAGACTTCGGAGTAGATTTTCGGGCTCGGTGATGAATTTGGCTTCAGAGTCGGCTGTATTTTATCCAGCTGAGTTTATGAGAACGGTTCGAGCTTGACTGCAGAGAAGTGTAAAATGCCGTTGAGCGCAATTGTTCCGTCTCTGACTCTCAGAGAAGCAGGGGAAAAGGCAGTCTAGGGACCTGTTGCTCGGTTCCCGTCCAAGGCTATAGTCTCCTTGTATGGCAACCACTGCGTGGAGTGGGGAGCCAAACCCACATCTGCGTTGGGACGACCCACCCAATCAGCGAAAGGCGATGTTATCCTCTGCACTGCTGGCAGAACCAGACCGAGGTCTTCCTCCCGTGGAAAGCACAGTGGAATTGTTTGATTCATGTTCTGAGAGATAAGAACATTTTGTGGACTGGAAACAAAACTAAGTTTAAACAAATCCTCCTACCAAGCAGAAAACTGCTACTGCTGGTAGGTCTTTTTTTTTTTCCTCCCTCCTGGCGGCTTCAGTTTGAGCCTCTGAAACTCCGTTGAAAAACAATGGGAGCTGCTGAGCAAGCTAATGATGTGTAAAAATACCCTTTGGCTGCTGAGGCAACAGCCCAGCTGCCAATCCCTTTGCTAGCAGCAGCTGTGCATCTCTGAAGACTCCTCATTCCATATTTTTTTCAGCTGTGAAATCCACAAGGCCCAAGAGCCCCAGGACATAGAAACCAAAAGCTGTCACACACTCATCCGGCAAGTCAGCCTTTAATCCCAGGAAGAAAGCAAGTGAAAATGCAGAGAGCTATGTACACAAGTAGAAATGGGAAAGTGGGGTGGGGGCGGCAGGTATCTGTATGGAGAAAAACACATGAGTTGTACGTCAAACCCTTCCCAAATTCCTTGGTTCCTGGCTTGTGCTCTCAAACCCCAAACTTGGCTTCTGCTTCAGGGAACCTCTGCCAATATTGAGTCCAGGTTCATCAGAGAAAAGAGGTCATAACCTTTGATCCAACTTTCAAAGAGGGGAGTGCGATGGGCTCAAACCTTTCAGTCAACCTCTGCCATATTTTGGCAATGTTTCCTGGAAACCTGGCTTGAGTTTTGAGCACACCTGGGCTGATTTATAGTTTTGATTGGGAGCCATGCTTGATTCACTGGCTTGGGGGGAAGGGGGGGAGGAGAAGATAGAAGAAAGAGATAGGGGGTGGTGGTGAAGGATTTGTTTTGAAACCAGGTGACCCTCATGCAGTTTTACTTTTCAGTTTTGAGGCTCTTTAATCCCCAAAGTTCCAGAGATAATCCCAAGAAGGCAGATACACTATGAACTCAAAGAAAAGGCTAGGATGAACCCATCCCCCATAGAAACTGTTGAATTTTTGCTGACCAGACTTGTAGATTTAGAGGATCGTAGGCAATATAAAATTCCAGGCATTATAGTGTGATGGGGCCTCAAATATTTTTCAGTCTAGTCTTGTTCAAAAAACTTTTTAAAACTCCATTGTGGCGTATCTCTGGAGTACTTCTTTATTTCCAAGTCTTGGTTAGCAGAGTCAATCCTAAACAAAATTACATTGTGATGTCTTTGAGATTTGTTTTGTATGTTCAGTCTTTCCTTTCTTCGTCTTTTTCTTACCTCCTATCTACCCTCCTCCAACATCACATGTCTCCTCTCAGAAGGCATTTGATCTCTTCTCTAGCTTTATTCTTCCCTATAGATCTCTCTTGAGTAAAGAGGCTAATTTTATGCAAGCCTTTAAAAAAATAAAACCACCACAGCATTTTATTGTGGTTAATTCAATTTATGCTTCCAATGATTCTGAAAGGTAAGTGCTATCATCATCCTCATTTTACAGCTGAAGAAACTAGGGCCAACAAAAGTTAAAGGATTTGCCTATATTTACACAGCTGGTAAGCGTTAGAGGCTGAATCTGAACTCAAGTCTTTCTGACTCCAGGCCCAGTTCTCTTTGCACAGTACCCTTTTAGTTGCCTCTTAAAGATGTTATCAGATTTGTTGATGACCTTATAGATTGAGTAGTGAAGAAGCCAGATTGAGGTGGGTTTGAAAATTTAGAGGGAGAGGAGAAAGTGGAAGGAAGCAAAGTATATACACATGTTCTCTAAAAGTTTGACTACAAAAAGGAGGAAAGCTATAGAATTCTCTCTTAATTTGATTTATTATTCTTGCTAACCAGCTATTAAGTATCGTGTGGCCGACCTTGAGGGCCTCAGTACTTCCTAAGGGAGGTGAATAGCATGGGGAAGAGCCCTGAGATTCTCAGCTGAAGGAACTACTCAAAAATGTTGGAGGAACATGATAGTTGTCTTTCTATATTTGAAAGGCTACATAAAACAGAGAAATTAGATTTCACAGAAACATAGAATTTTAGAGTTAGAAGGTACCTCAGTGGCCATGTACTTCAATTCCTATCCAAAAAGGAAATCCCCATTATGGTATATTCTATAAGTGAATTCATCCAGCCTCTGCCGGAACACCTCTGATGACTCAGGGGCGGCCTTTAGGACATAGGTTCCCCATCCCTGGAAGAGACACATTACACTTTTGGTTAGATTTAGTTATTAGGACATTTTTCTTGAGACATAGTCTAAATTTGTCGCTTTGCTACTTGTTCCGTTGCTGCTGCTTAATCGGTCTGAGACCCAATGAGATAATCTTTATTCAGTGTGAGAGTCTTCAAAATAATTGAAAATAGCTGTCCTGTTCCTCTTGAGCCTTCTCTTTTCCAAGCTAAACACCCCCTGTTCCTTTGATTAATCCCCATATGGCATGAACTCTAGGATCATCAAAGTCCTTTTCGTCCTTGGCACACTCTTCAGCTTATCAATGTCTTTTTAAAATTTGGGGCAAGGAAGAAGATGAACATAATAATCCAGATGTGGTTTGAACAGGTAGAGTACAATGGAACTGTTACCTCCCTTATTCCTAGAAATAACATTAACCTTTTTGGCTGTCATAACATAAGTTTAACTTATGTTGATCTTAAAGTCCATCTAAATCCTAAGAGCTTTTTTAGACAAACTGTCTACACCTCTCCCATTTTGTACTTGTGAAGCCTTTATTTGTAATTCTTGTTTAAGACTTTACATTTGTCCCTATTAAGAATTTCATCTTTTTAGGCTAAGGCCACTGTTGTAGTCTGTTAGTATCTGTTTGGATCTAGACTCTTTAATCCACTGTGTTAGTAAATCCTCCCAACCCACAGGGCAGAATTAGTAACAATAAATAGAAAGTGGCAGAGAGGCAGATTTTTGACTCAGTGTTGGTAAAGACTTCCCAACAATGAGAGCTGTTCAAAATGTGTAACAAATCGCCTCAGGAGGTATCCTGTTCTCCCTTATTAGAGATCTCCAATTGGAAATCAAGAAGACCATTTACCAAGAAGTGACAAAAATAATTCACTTTTAGGCATGAATTGGTCTAGATCACAGGTTCCCAAACTTATGTGACCTACCAAGCCCTTAAAAAAAAAAGTTACTCAGTCCCACCTCTTGGAAGTCTACTTTCTTTAACCCTATAACTTTTTTTAAAATTTGCATCATTAAAAAAAA
>JAQQSW010014923.1:0-12004 GCA_028646575.1 Pseudocheirus occidentalis | reverse complement strand
GTTGGGGGGGTGCAGGATAGGAAGGAGGGACATACAATCAGCCTCTCACAATTTGCCCACCATGGAGATGTCCTGTGTAATTACACAGGTACAGCCTGTATTGAATTGCTGCTCCTCCCAGTGGGAGTGGGTGACAGGGAAGGAATTGCAAGAATCTAGTATTTAAGGCTATACAATCAAATGCAACTAGGAAATAATACATACAGAGACCGGGGCAGGGAGCCCCTCCCTGCCCTGCTAGAAAGCTAGAGGGGTGTTGGAGGAGGGCATAAAAGGGAACAGATTGTGGGAGGGGCCTTACAGTGGGATCAATGTTCTGGGCTGGGGGGTAGGGGCGAAAAGGGGAGAAAATTTGTAACTCAAAACCTTGTGGAAATGAATGATGTAACCAAGAAAATAAATAAAAATTTAAGACTGAAAAAATAAATCAAAAAAATAAATAAATAAAATTTTTTTTAAAAGTTACATGTAAAGAGTTTTCAAAGTATTTTAAAGAACAAGGATACTATAAGATTCATTGCTTCATACAATGAATTCTTCATTTTTTCCTTGTACTCTGTATATGGAAATGCTCATTTTATTTGTTTCAAGTTCAGAATAAAAAAAAAATTCTAAGTGTGAAATTCTGTCAAAACTGATCATTGAACAAAAGGAATACCCATGAATTAATGGAGACATCACATTCATTTAGTGGACAGTTTAATTTGTATTTATTAAATGACAAAACTTTGGGCAGTGAGGCAGTGCAATGGATAGCACACCAGGCCTTAAGTCTGGAAGATTATCTTCCTGAGTTCAAATATGGCCTCTGCCACTTACTAGCTGTATGTATGACCCACAGCAAGTCATTTCACCCTATTTGCTTTAGTTCTTTATCTATAAAATGAGCTGGAGAAGGAAAAGGCAAAACCACTGCAGCATCTTTGCCAAGATGCCACACGCGACATGTGGTGATGGAGAGTTGGACATGATTCAAAACAACAAAATTATAACCTTGGTTAAGATTTGGGGGTGTTCTTTAAAGAAATCAGATTCTTGAACAGTAAGTCCTATAATTTAAAAATATCACTTAGAATCCTATCAATGTTATTCTGAAAATATGTTCATTCTTTCTTTCAAAAGTCCTATCCTAAGAGGCATGTTATGTTAAAAAACAAAACAGGTATGGCTGACATTTTATAGCTGACTTCTGACAAATTAGGAAAAGAACTAAAACAACAGTAATACAAGTTACATCTAAGAAAATAAAATGTATACGTGATTTTCTAATTTTTATATAAAAAGTTTTAAGAGCAGTTTACCAACAAGATACAAGACATCTACAATAACACAACTGGACAGATCCCAAAGAATACCTTAAAAGATTTGGGGAATGGAATAAAGTAGCAAATTTAAAATTCATAAAGTTTAATATTGGCATCTTCATTTAATCCATCTTTGTCCATTGGATGAAATGATCAGTTCACTGAAAGTTCTAATACCAGATACAAACACAGTTGCTGAAAGAGAATCATTAAAAATAAAATAATAAGGATGGTTATACATCAGCAGTATAATATAGATACCCTTAAAACATGAAAATGATTTGTTAGAAAGCTCTGCTTTCTGTTTATCAGAAAACTGATAAACAAAGATGAAAACTTCACATATCTTAACACCAAAGAAATTAAAACCAAAATGAGAGTACCAATTTATAACTGGAGAAGGCTTAGAATTCACCAATGATAATAATATGGCAATTTGGGAGGTTGTAGGCAGGTATATCGGGTAAAGAAATACTATGTTTGGGAGACTAATGAGAATCAGTTTGAAAATCATGGGTCAGGCTTTTTATCTTAGGAACTATCAGTATTAACTAAAGGAATCTTAAATAAAAGCCATTAAAGTATGACATTATACACACACACACACACACACACACACATCATTATACTGTCTCAAAGCTAATATTAAATGTGAGGTACTTATCTAACAAATCACCTGATTGGCCAATGTGTGCACTGCTGGCAGTATAACATGATTTTAAATATACCTGGTATTATTAGTTCAGCAAATGGAATTTAAGTTGAATACTATTTCTGGCCCCACACAAAGTATTTCTCCTAAGTCAAAAGACGACAGGATTTAAGCAAGCAAGAAGCAGATATTATGTGTCAGATACTACTGTGAGCCAAGGATACAAAGACTGTCCTCAAGGAGTTTACATCCTATGGAAGACAAGATGTACATGCAAGTATAAATAAAATGAACACAAAGCTGATAAAACATTATTATTATTACTATTATTGTTATGTACATGCAACTGGGAAATAAGATATACAAGCACTGGGGTAGATAGATCCATCTTGCCCTAAGGGACAATCAGAGGGGTGATGGGGGAGGACACAGGAGAGAACAGATTGGGGGAGGAAGTATACAGTGGGGTTGCTGTTTTGGGGTGGTGGGTAGGGGAAAGACGGGGAGAAAATTTGTAACTCAAAATCTTGTGGAAATGAATGGTGCAAACTAAAAATAAACAAAAGTTAATTATAAAAAAAATAAAAAATAAAGTTAAGAAACTCTTAAAAATGAAAAAAGAAAAGTCAAATAACTAGATGTAGCTGAAACAGAATCTCAAGCAAGACCTCAGACTGTCTCATAAGCAATAAGACAGACTGCGGTATCTGACTGCGCCAGATTTGTTACTGCACCTGCACGGTGATTTCTGAGAACCCTTAGTAGTATGAGCCGTTGCAGAGTGAAGCAAGCAGAACCCGAGAGCAATTCATATAAGAACAGCAGCAATGTAAAGAAAAACAACTCTGAAAGATTTAAGAACAATGATCAATCTGATTATCGATGTGTTTCCAGAAGAGCTTAGATGAAATGTTACCCTCCTCATAACAGAGGAGATGAATTAACGGATAAAAGAGAATCTTTTGGACATGGCCACTGTATGAATTCGTTTTCCTTAACTGAGCTTATTTGTTACATAAGTTTTTTCTCTCTCAGTTTTTTGAGTGGCAGTTTTGGGAGAAGGGTTAGTAATAGTAATGTGGGAAAAGGGGAGAGGGAGAAAGAGAGGAGACAGAGAGGGTAAAAGGGAAGAAGAAAGGGGGGAAGAGGAGAGACAGGGAGAGAAGGAGCCACTGAAACTTTTTTTTAATGCATGAAAGAAAACAGAAATACAAAAGACAAACTGCAGTTTTGAAAGCAAGAAGAGTAGTTTGCAACTGTGTAATAGTCATTTAAGTTACCAGCATTAGCTCTGTGGCGGCAGGCTTTAGAATTAGCTACTTTGTTACAAGATACATATTTGTGACCTCCATTTTGGAGGTTATACAAGCTGAGAAAAACATCTGCTGTCTAGTTTGTAGAAAATAAAATTGTTTCTTGCAAAAAGAAGGTAACATGTGGAATTTATTATAAATACATATATTTAAAAGCAAGTGGTATAAAAGGGATGCACCTAGAACCCCTTTTTTTATTCCACCATGTATACATGGAAATGCTGGGGGGATGGTGGGTGTTTAAGGGGAGACAGAAACACAGTATCTCGGGGGCGGTTAGGTAGCGCAGTGAGTAGACCACTGGCCCTGGAGTCAGGAGTACCTGAGTTCAAATCTGGCCTCAGACACTTAACACAAAAAGCTAGCCGTGTGACCTTGGGCAAGTCACTTAACCCCAACTGCCCTCAAAAAAAAAAAAAGCAAAAGAAAAGAAACACAGTATCTCTTGCCTCTACTTTCTCATTATTTCCTCACTTCTCAATCACTTGCAATCTGGCTTTCATTTCTATCACCCAACCAAAACCATTCTCTAAAAGGTTAGCAGGGGCAAAAGTGGAATATAGTATGGCAGAACCTGGGCAGAGACCATCATCTAACATCATACACCAAAATCAAGTCCAAATGAGTACACGACCTAGGCATAGAGGCTGATACTTTAAATAATCTGGGGAAGCAAGGAATAGTTTATCTGCCAGATTATATGGAGTAGGGAAGACTGTGATCAAAGAAGAGTTAGAGAGCATTATAAAATGCAAAATGGATAATCTTGATTACATTAAACTGAAAAGTTTCTGTACAAAGCCAATGTAACCAAGATTAAGACGGAAGTGGGAAATTGGGAAAGAATTTTTACAACCAGTGTCTCTGATAAAGGCCTCATTTCCAAAACATACAGGGAATTAAGTAAAATCTATAAGAATACAAGTCATTCTCCAATTGATAAATGGTCAAAAGATACGAACAGGCAATTATTCAGAGGTAGAAATTAAAGATATTGTTGAGATTTTACAACAATAAAATTGATAAATTTTGACAAATTGATAAACACTTCTGATTTGATTTGATATCAAATTCTGGAGAGCAATCTGGAACTATGCCCAAAGAGCTATAAATAATTGCATACCCTTTGACCCAGTAAGACCCATATGTAAAAAAATATTTATTGTAGCTCTCTTTGTGGTGGCAAAAAACTGGAAATTTAGGGGATGCCCATCAATTGGGGAATGGCTAAACAAGTTGTGGTATATGAATATAATGGAATACTATCGTGCTATAAGAAATGGGAAGGAGATGGACTTCATATTTACCTGTAGAGGATTACACAAACTGATGCTAAGTGAGAAGAGCAGAACCAGGAGAAATGTGTACACAATCACAGACACATTGTACGTGTGACGACCAACTTTGATAAACTGGGCTCTTCTCAGCAACGGAAAGCTATAAGACAACTCTATAAGTCTCAGGATGGAAGGAGACGTCTACACTCAGAGAAAAGAACAGAGTTTAAATGGAGACTGAAGCAACCTACATGCTATCACTCTTTTCCATGTTTGGTTCTGTTTCCTTTTCACCATTGTTCACTCCATTGGTTACAATCCTTCTACACTTTATACAACCAGACTAATGTCCAACGTGAAAGTATTTGTAGATTCTTCTATACTTGACTGCATGCTGCCATGGGGGAGTGGGGAGAAGGGGAGAAAATTTGACACTCAATAGACTCTGGAACTGAATCTTGTAAACTAAAAGTAAACAAATCAATTTAAAAAAAAGCAAGCAGGGATACATCCCTTTACTATTAAATCCAATGCCATGTCTTCATTTCTCTGAAGCAATTGCCACTGTTAAACAACACCCTACTCCTGGAAGCAATCTGACCTGGTTCTCTTTCTACCTGCTAAGACACCTAGGTCTTCTTTACTAGTTTATCCTTTGTACTACCTGATTATCTCTTCTCTCCCAAAACCCCGCCCTCTTCCTAAGCTTCCTATTATTGTCAAAAGTACCACCTTCCTCCCAGCTGCTCAAGCTTGCCTTCTTGACTCCTCTCCTTTTCCCTCTCCAATGTGTTGCCCAGGCACATCTATCCTACCTCACATCTCTCACAAATGCCCCCTTCTCTCCTCTAACACTGTTACCACCCTGGTGCAGGTCTTCATCATGACCTCTATTAGGTCATGGTGGGCGGACTATTATAATAGGTAGACTACTGTAATAGCCTGTGGGTTGGTCCCCCTGCCCCTCTCCTCACTACAGAACATTCTCAACTGTGCTATTCAGAATGATATTCCTAAAGTGCAAATCTGACCATGTCTTTCCCCCTTGCATTCCATTCAATTAACCAGTGTATCTCTATCACCACAAGGATCAAATATAAATTATTTTGGCATTCAGAGCTATTCATAACCTGGCCCCCTCCAACCTTTCCAGTCTTCATACATTCTTCCCCATTCCTCATGTATTCTGCAATCCAGTGATAGTGGCCTCCTTGCTATTCCTTGCAAAAGAATTCATCTCCTGACTCTGGGATAATTTTTACCATCTATCTTCTATGCCCAGAATTCTCTCCTTTTTCATCAACACCATCACTTGGCTTCCCTAGTCACCTTCAAATCCCGGCTAAAATCCCATCTTCTACTATAAATTTTTCCAATGCCTGTTAATGCTAGTACCCTTTCTTTGTTATCTCAACTTCTCGTATACAGGTATGTGTGTATCTATATCTGTATCTTATGTAGGCACAGTTGTTTGCATGTTGTCTCTCATGAGACTGTAAGTTCCTTGGGGGGGTTACTGTTTTACTTTCTGTTTTATTTCTGCTTTGTGTTCTGAGAGCTTGCCAAAGTTTTCAGCAAACAGTAGGCACTTATGTTTGCTGACTCACTGACTCTAGAATGAAATGTGCAGTGTAGGCTATCAAAAGTTGGAAAAGAGTTCTTCCCAAAAAAGCAGCTAATTGCTGGGAGGAAGAAAATACGCTTGTTGCAGGCAGGACAGTATAAAGGCTAACATACTCAAGATTAGAAAAAAGTAGCCATCAGTAATGAAACTCATCTTTTTCAGTCAAGGCTATAAGATAATCATTGGTAAAAGTCAAGGTAAGCCTGTAAGACATTGGCATTTCTCATCACACCTTAAAAGAAATTATACCATTTCCCCTGCCCCGCCCTTCCCCCCCAAAAGTTTTAGGAATCTTTTTTTAAATTTCCAGTAGGCCTAGAAGTCTTGTCCCTAGTGAGGAAAAAGAACAGTTTAAAAAAAACTGATATACTGAAAAATACAACTGTTTTGGAGTTAATTAAGTTCCCAAGTGGAGATGTAAGACTGCAACATTATAAGATTCCACATGTCATGAAAACTTAAAAAACAAAAGTATCCAGGAAGTAGAAATAAACACACTGTGATGGCCTGAGAATTCACCTGATTTAAATCCCACTGAAAACGCATGGGCTACAATCAAAGTTAGTCTTAGAAAAACAATTTGCCAAAAGCATGTTTAATATACAACATCATAAAAAGTGGTTTCATGACAAAGAATCCAAAAACTGTCAAAATCTTGTTAATTCAATGACAAGTCATGTAAAACAAATGATTACAGTAAAAAGAAAACATTGCATATTAAATCTTTTTAAAGATGTAAAATATAACAGTAATTTTAAAAGTCAATAAATTTAATTATTTTGTCCCAATAAGTTCACACATCACTTTACATAAATACATATACTTTTCTGTTCTACAAGTGTGTTCTGTCCCTATAATAGATATCAGTTCCATATGGGAAGGGACAAATTCACCTTTATACTGGTATTTACTTGACACATAGTAAGCACTTCATAAATCCTTATTAATTAGTAATCTTAGAGAGAACTTTCCCAGGCAGTTAGGTAGCGAGCGTACAGAGAAATGCCATAAGCTTGAAGCCAAGAAGCTCAGAGCTCATGTTCTGCCCCACACACTTGATGATTCAATCTGGACAGCTCACTTCACTGGAGCCTCAGTTTCCTCAACTACAAAATGTATAACAATAGCATCTACTTTGCAAAGTGTTAGGAAGTTTTACCAATTTTAAAGTCCTCTATTATAAAGGCTAGCTACTGGCATTAGTGTTATTATAAGAATTTGAAACCATGCTCCAAGGGAATGAGTGGGTAGTAATAAAGGGGGTTCAGGAAACACACTTAATCTTTTCAAATGTTTCCAGGGGGTGATAGGATAAATAAATGTGATTTTATTTGTTGTTTTTTGTTTTAAGACTACAGGAGACTTAAAGGCATTTTCAAGTTGAGAGAAAAATCAATCAGTAAACATTTATTAAGTACCTATTTTTGTGACAGGCACTGTGAGGTAGGAGGAAGGGAGGGAGGAAGGAAAAAAGGGAGGAAGGGAGGGAAGGAGGGGAGGGAGGGAGGAAGGAAGGGAGGGAAGAAGGAAGGAAGGAAGGAAGGAAGGAAGGAACGAAGGAAGGAAGGAAGGAAGAAAGGAAGGAAGGAAGGAAGGAGGGAGGGAGGGAGGGAGGGAGGGAGGGAAGGAAAAAAGACAAAAAAATTCCAGACCTTAAGGAATCTACAACTGAATGTGGGAAATAACATGCAAACAAATACATACAAGGCAAGTTATACACAGGATAAACATGAATTAGCAGAAGGAAGGCACTAGAATTAAGAGGGGTTGAAAAGAATTCCTGTAAAAGATGGAATTTTAATTGGGACTTAGCAAGTTAGTAGGTGGAATTGAGGAGGGAAAGTAATCCAGAAATAGGGGACAACAAGACTGCCCATTGGTGAGACATGGAGTATCTTGTTCATGTAACAGCCAGGAAAAGAGACAGTAGAAAAAGTAGAAGATGTATGAGACAAGAAGACTGATCTATTAAGGTTATCAAGTAGAACAGAGGAGAGGACCAAAAATACACATGAGTGGGTTAAACTTAAGAAGGCAGAGAGGAAAGGTGAAAAATGGGTGAAGACATTAAGGGAGGAGACTGTTAGAAGAATATAAGGGAAAGCTGAAGGTGTTTGTAATAGTAATTTGAATATCTTCCCTGCCCCTTAATAAGCCTAAGGGAATTTGTAGACCTTCCCTACTCGTAGCAGGCCACGTGTAATCACATGGAGCCTGTGGTTGGAGGAGTTTGCTGAAGGGTGTAGCAGAGCACACAGGAAGCTGGAAGTCAGAGCAGTCAGAGCCGGAGGGAAGAGGGGGACGCACCATGGTCAGCTAAACTTGCGAGTGTTGGTTTGTGGGAAGGCTAAAGGATGGTGTGGCTTCATGCTGTGCTATGGTATATTAACTTCTTTGCTACAAGGGATTTGACTTTCCAGTGTTGGAATTTGTTTTTCTGGCGTCTGGATAAATGGTTTTGCTTCTGTCTTCTATATGGAGAGTCTGTTATATTTAGCAACTGAGAATCATGCAGGCATATTTACAGTGGCAGTTGGTGCTAGAGTTCAAGGTCAGATGATCTCACTATTCTAAACAGGAGGCGAGATCATCAATTTAGAATAACAGATACTTTGCTTAAGAAAATCAGAAAAGATTTACATTGATTCTATGGTGAAGGTTCTCAAATATGTCCTGAGATCTTCAAGATCTTTTTAAGAAATCTGTAAAGTCAAAATAATTTTCACGGTAATACTAAGATGTTTTCCAATACAGTAAATTCAGAAATATAACCCACATTAACAAAAGCTATTGGAGGGGAGTCTTCAATGACTCAAAAAAATCTTGAGTCCTGAAACCAAAAAGTTTGAGAACTGCTATTGTATGTAATAAATTGAAAGTTACTAAAAAAATTTTTTTTCACTTAGAATGTACTCTTCTAGAGAGTAATTATGGTTCTTTATAATGTGAACACCTTGAAATTTTACTATATCATGGTTCCCTGGGCTTGTACAATACAAGAGCAAGCATGGTTTTTGATTGTCAAACTTTCAAAATAAGGAGTCAAACAATCTTTATGAAAAAAACTTCACTTAGTATTTACAACCAAATACATACAATACAGATGTTCAAGTAAAACTACCAGAAAAAAGAGTCTAAATACTTATGAATCAACCCCTCCAATACATTTAAAATAGGTGATCTGAATGGTATCGTAAAGCTTTCAAATCCTGCTAACATCCATAGAAGTACACTTGATTAGCCTGAATAGGCTGTTGTTTTCAGTCCTAGAAATAATTTCATGAACACATCAAAAAAAATTTCAAAGATAAAGAAAAATATTACCAGGACTACGAGTTCAAAGAGAGTACATTCTGTTCTCTAATTCATAACAAAATTCACATGCTCTCAAAAGTGGTAGTTAAGTTTAAAGATACAGATAAGATTAGGAGAAAGAAAGCCATGAAGAGGTTTGAAAAGTTTAGTAATAAGAGGAGTTTAGAATTTCAGGAGGTGAACCAGATGTTTCTATATAAAGCTATGGCAGAGGGTCCAGGAGACAGAAACCAATAATGTCAAAGGCTACTCAGATCAAAGAGAATAAAAGGAGGAGTCATCAACTACAGAACTGTCCATTATGTGGAAGGGATCAAGACACACTAAGCTTCAAGCAAAACTCAAATTGAAATCAGTTGAGAGTACTGCAGCGTAAGAAGGAATAGGAAAGATGAGAAGACCACTTCCTCAAGTACTTTAGTTAGAAAAGGAAGCTTGGCAATCAGGCTAAATTCTGAGGTTAAGAGTATGATTAAAATTAATCTATTTCAGAATGTTTAAAAATATTACTAAGTATTTATTAATATCTATAAGACCTTTCATTTTATTTCCTATTACTGCGTACATAGTGTATCTTCCACTGTGTGTCCATCTCCTAATATTTTTTAGTGAATAATATTTTAAATTAAGCCACGCAGGTATCTCATTTGAGAATTTTTTTTCCTAGAAAAAATTGAATATATATTATCATGTTCTATCAGAATGTCTTTAAATAATCCCTTCTAGACTTATAACAGTATCTCACAGGCATAAAATTAACTCCCAACCATTCATCTAAAGTAAACCCCAGTGTTTAGGTCAGCTCCTATTAATTTTAATTTTGTAACAAAAGGAAAAGGGAGACTTTACAATTGAGATTTTTTTTTTAACTACCAAGAAATACTTAGAAAAAACTAAATTTCTCTACCTCTTAGTTCCCCTGGCTTCCTTCTTTCAAATTCACCTTCTGCAAGGGGCCTTTCCTGATCCAAATGCTATTTCTTCTCTTCTGAGAGTCTCTTCCATGTACTCTGTATATAAAGGGTATAATATATTATTTAAGCTTTACTAACTTAAAACTGCATCAAGACTTTTGGGACCTCTTTTATTTTTATATTTACTATGTCTCCTGACAAAGTAGATAGAGAAATAGCCAAGAAGACCTGGAGTTCAAGTAGCACTGCTGACACACTGGTTGTATGACCCCTGGACAAAGCCAGGCAAATGTCTAAGACTGCATACAAGGTGCCAACAGGCATTGGGGTTCAGGAAGTTCTCGCTAAGTTTAAGTCCCCCATATTCTTAATATCACAAACCAAATCCTTAACCTTTGACTCATCTTAACTCCCCACCCCACTGACATTTAGAAAGTGAACTCCTAGAGGGCAGGGACTCTTTTTTACTTTCATTCTGTCTCCAGCACTTAGCAAGGTAACTAATGACCTAAGGACAGATTAGAAAAATGTCCAAAAAGAAAGGCTGGATAATTTTTAAGTTCCAATACTATGATTGTAAAGTGACCAAAATATTTATGTATTCTCTCTCTCTCTCTCTCTCTCTCTCTCTCTCTCTCTCTCTCTCTCTCTCTCTCTCTCTCTCTCACACACACACACACACACACACACACACACACACACACACACACACAATATCTAATAATTAAAAAAGCACTTTTTTTTCTGGGACCAGATAACAAAAAACAAAATAGATGCTCTTTGGAGAATAGTTAAATGAATTGTGGCACATCAGTGTATTAGAAACTAACAATATAATAAATAAGTGAAGCATGGAAAGACTTACACAGAAACAGATGCAAAACAAAGTAAGTAGAACCAAGAAAACCAACACACAAATGGCTAAGCCCACCCCAAAATGAAAATAACAACAGTGTAATACCGTGAGATTAGAATGAAGAAGCTGGGACCCAGAGAAGAGATATAAGAAGACAATTCTTTCCATTTCTTTGCAGAAACTGGAGTCTATGAGTATGCCTTTTTTTTTAAATAGGCCTTAGTTTTGTAGACTCTTCTTCCTCTATTTCAAAGGGTTGTTGTGAAGACTGAATGACATAAAGTGCTTCGCATGCCTTAAAAGTAGGACAAAAAGGTTAGCTACTATTTTCTTTCTTCATCCTCTTAAAATAGTAACGGCTCCCTGGTTAAGACTGAAGCACTACACTGGGAAATATAATTCATATGTGACATAAAAAGGAATTTGTGAACTGGATGATGTAAGAATCAAAGGATTTTGGTTGGACCAACAACTCTGCCACTTAGTGAATATGGTAACACAAAACCAAATAATTTCTCTGAGTTTTGGTTTTAGGATTATTCTTAAAAAGTTAACCCTTTGCACTCCGCTGTCCCCTCTCAGGGGACATCGGAATTCTAGCATATCACTCGGATGTCCCCTCTCAAGCACTAAAACAGTTGCATACAGAAAGAATAATACTACGCTTCTTGCGTGGAAAGATAAAAGAATTATTACCATGCTCACCAATTATTATAACACAAACCTACAATCTACCCAGAGAACATTAC
>JAQQSW010014922.1:0-12004 GCA_028646575.1 Pseudocheirus occidentalis | reverse complement strand
CCTCCCTCCCTCCCTCTATACATTTGGCACTTCCTTTCTCCATTTCAATATGACCAAATTAAAGAGATTTTTGTAGCATTCCAGGGTTAATTTTAGTGCTTTCATGTGATATTATATAGAACACATCTATTGCCTGGTCTTTAAACTTTAGAATGTAAGAGCATTAAAATGTATATACTACAGAAAACAGTAATATTTTAAGATTTTCTTATTTGTTAACATTTTCATTTGAATGATTTTTTCCCCTTTCCTAAGGAAATACTGTAATTAGTCTTGAGAGAATGAGGATTAAAAAAAGAAGTATAGGAATGAGAGGAATTACAGAGAATAAGAATATGATTCCTTAGCTATGGATAAGTATATTTCCAAGGGACAGGACCCTGAGAACACCAGAGACAACTTCACTTATTTGTACAGTTTTCTCTGCGAAGATCCACATGTGTGCTGTGTTAGAGGTGGAAGTGGAAGGAAGAATAGAGAATGAGAGGGAATAGAGGAACTCAATTTATAGATTTACATTGAATGGAAAAAGATTCATGATATAGAAAGGAAAAGAAGGAGGGGTGACTCAGAGTGAGGGAACGAGATATGAGCCAGTATAGTTGAGGAAATAAAGGAATTTTCTTTCTTTAAATTTTTTGGGAAAATTATTAAAACTGAATTTAGTAGAAAAACAAGAAAGTACTTACATTTATTTTTTTAACTTCAATTCTAATTGATTTTGAGAAATGGATTGTTACAAATATATATTATCTCTTCCACAAATTCAAAGTTCAGTGTCATATTAAAATGAGTATGGAACCATAAGCTAATCTAGAGGCCATGGCAACTAGAAAGGAGTTGAATAAAATTGAAGTGATAGACTGTTCATTCATTATCCGAAGACCATTTTGATTCAGTAGGGAAAATGCTCATTGTCAGATAATTGTTTTTAAGTTAATTAAATATTCTGGTTGTTCACAAATACCATTCCATTGGCACTAGATGTTTATGAAAAAGTGCTCATATCCTCTTTTGAGATATTTATCAAGAATATCCTAAGGGGATGGAGCCAAGATGGCAGAGTAAAAGCAGGGACTTGCCTGAGATCTCCCCCAAACCCCTCCAAATACTTGTAAAAATGTCTCTAACTAAATTCTAGAGCAGCAAAACAAACAAAAAGACAGAGTGAAACAAATTTCCAGCACAAGACAACATGGATGGTTGACAAGAAAGGTCTGTTACACCAGGCTAAGAGAAGAATGCTGTCTAGCACAGGTTGCTCTAGCACAGACCAGGCCCCTGCACACCTGGAACAAGCTCCTGGGGACTGACTCAATGGCAGCTGTGGTGGTTTCCAGACTTATCAATCCACAAATGCCAAAGACAACTTTAAAGGTCAGTAGGAAAGGTCTGTTGTACCTGGGTGAGAGAAGAGGATGGTTTAGTCCTGGCCCCAGCACAGCCCCAGCATCAACAAATGCAGAGCAGGCCTTGGGATTGTCTGAAACAGCAGTGTCAGCAGTTGCATCTGTACCTCTCAGCTGACAGATGGTTAGGGGATGGAGCAACTTGTCAGAAGGAGATTACACAGATCTCTTTACTGGCACTGAGGCAGGACTCTGTTGCTTTGCCCATACTTGGATCTGGGTCATAGTCTTGTTGGCAGTCCCAAGGTGAGGAACACTAACATAGCAGAGTTTACTGTAGGAGTGAACGGATACCTTCTAAAAATTCCTGGGCAACAAAGAATGCATGTGGTCACTAACAGAGCAGAAGACAGGCCAAGAAAAAAGTTAACCTCTCTCCTTAGATCATAACAATTTGGAAGAACTGAAAAATTAAAGGTCCCCAGAAGAATCTCTGCAAACAACTGCACAAAACCCATGAGGCTTTGAACAGTAGACCCTCCACCCTGGAAGCAGAGACTTACCCTGACAAAGGGTTAAAAAGTCTGTGAAAATGAGCAAACACTGAAAAATTCTGACCACAGAATCTTACCTTGGTAAAAAGGAATACCAAAAATATAGTCAGAAGATGACAAAGTAAAAACTCCTATGTCCACGGCCTTCAATTAAAATATTAATTGCTCTCAGTTTATGGAAGAGCTCAAAAAAGTATTTTGAAAATCAAGTAAGAGAAGTAATAAAATCAAGAAAAGGAAAGCTTGGGAAGAGACATGAGAGTGATACAAGAAAATTATGGAAAAATAACTCAACAGCTTTGTAAAGGAGACAGAAAAAAGTACTGAAATAGTAAAACCTTAAAAACAGCCTAAGTCAAATGGTAAAAAATCTAAAAAGCCAATAAGAAGAACAATGTCTTATAAAGCAGAATTTGTAAAATGGAAAAGGAGGTCCAAAAGCTCACTGAAGAAAATAGTGCCTTAAATATTAAAAGAGTAAAATGAATCTAATAACTCTATGAAAATCAATAAATCATAAAACAAAAACAAAACAATGAAAAAAGAAGACAATATGAAATATTTCATTGGAAAAAATAACTGACCTGGAAAATAGATTCCTGAGATTATTTTAAAATTGTTGGACTACTTAAAAGTCATGACCAAAAAAAGAGCCTGGATATCATCTTTCAAGAAATTTTCAAGGAAAACTACTCAAATATTCTAGAATCATAGGGCAAAATAGAGATGAAAAGAATCCACCTATCTCCTCCTAAAAGAGATCCCAAAATGAAAATGGCCAGAAACATGATAGTCAATTTCCAGAGTTCCCCAGATAAAGGAGAAAATATAGTAGGCAGCTAGAAAGCAACAATTCAAGTATCATGGAATCACAAACTGTATAACACAAGATTCAGCAGCTTCTACATTAAGGGATTAGAGGGCTGGGAAAATTATATGATGGAGGTGAAAGAAGCTAGGACTAAAACCATGAATCACCTACCCAGCAAAAATGAGTATAATTCATGATGGAAAAATGAAATTCAATTACATAGAGGAATTTACTGCCTTGAGAAAAGACCAAAGCTGAATAGAAAATTTGAATTTCAAATACAAGATTCAAGGGAAGCATGAAAAGGTAAACAGGAAAGAGAAATCACAAAGGACTTATTAAAGTTGTATTGTTTACATTCCTTCATGGAAAAATGATATGTACCTCATACATATAGTAGGTGTAAGAGAAGAATGTACTAAGAGAAGGAGAAAGGGAGAGACACAATAAGATAAATTATCACACATGCAAGAAGTGGGAAAAAGCTTTTACAGTGGAGGGGAAGAGGTTGAGGTGAGAGGGAATGAGTGAACCTTACTCTCAACAGAATTGGCTTAAAGAAGGAATAAAATGCACACTCAACTAAGTATGGAAATCTATCTTTCCCTAACAGAAAAGTAGCAGGGAAGGGCATAAGAGAGAGGAAAGGGAGATGATATGAGAAAAGAAGGCAGATTAGGGGAGGGGCAATCAGAAGCAAAAATTTTGAAAGAAACAGGTTCATAGAAGAGAATAGAATCAATGAGTGAAGGATAGGGTGGAGGGAAATGTAGTTAGTCTTTCACAACATGACTATTATAGAAATATTTTACTTAACTACACATTGATAACATACATCAAATTGCTTGCCTTTTCAAAAAGAATGAACAAGAAGGGAGGAATGAAGAGAATTTGGAATTCAAAGTTTTAAAAATGAATGTTAAAATTGTTTTAAATGTAACTCAGAAATAAGATACACAGGCAAATGGGTATAGAAATCTATCTCAACATACAGAAAAATAAAAGGGAAAGGAGATAAGGGTGAGGTGATAGAAGGGGAGGCAGATTAGTGGAAGGGGTAATCAGAAGCAAAATACTTTTGAGCAGGGACAGGGTGAAAGGAGGGAGAGAATAGAAGAAATAGGGTTGGGGGAAATCAGATGGAGGGAAATATAGTCAGCAACAGTAACTGAAAAAAAACTTAGGACAAGTTTCTCTGATAAAGGTATCATTTCTCTAACATATAGATAACTGTGCCAAATTTACAAAAAAAATAATAGCTATTCCACAATTGATAAATGAGCAAAAGATAAAATCAGTTTTCAGATGAAGTAATTAAAGGTATCTATAGCCATATGAAAAAAAATATTCTAACTCACTATTGAATGGAGAAAGGCAAGTTAAAACAATTCTGAGGTACAATTTCATACCTATTAGATTAGTTAATAGGACAGAAAAAGTAGACATATGTTGGAGGTGATGGGGCGAAAAGATACATTAATGTTCTATTGTTGGAGTTGTGAATTGATTAAACCATTCTATAGAGCAATTCATAACTATGCCCAAAGGGCTATGCATACCCTTTGACAGAGTAATACCATTAGGAAGTCTGTTTCTCAAAAGAGATAAGTAACAAAATAGGAAAATGAACTACATGTACAAAAATAGTAATAGAAGTTCTTTTCTGAGGGTAAAGATTTAGAAATTGAGGGATGAATATCAATTTAGGAATGGCTAAATAGTTTATGCTGAGTAATTATGATGGCATACAATTGTGCTATAAGGAATTATGAGCAGGATTATCTCAGAAAATCCTAGAAAGACATATATGGGTTGAGGCAAAGCAAAATATACTGGGTACAAAGTAACAGCAATAGTGAAAGATGATTAGCTGTGAATGACTAAACATTTCTAAGCAATACAAGGATCCATGATGACTCTGAAGGACTTAGGATGAAAAATGTTATCCAGCCCTAGAGGAAAAAAAAACTGATGATGTTTGAATACAGATTGAAGCAACTTTTTTCACTTTATTTTCTTTATTCTTAGTCTATATTTTCTTTCACAATATGACTACTATGGGCATGGTTTGCATGAGTATACATATAAAACCTATAGGAATTAGTTGCCTTCTTATTGGGAAGGGGGATGGGGATAGAGAAATGGAGATAATTTGGAACTCAAAGTTGTTTTTAACTAACTTTTGTTTATTTTTAGTTTATATCAATAATTTCCACAAGATTTTTAGTTACAAATTTTCTCCCCATCTTTCCCCTACCCGCCACAAGAAAAATGCAATCCCACTGAAAACCTCCTCCCTGAATCTACTCTATCCTAAATCCTCCACCATCACCCCTCTGACTTTCCAGTAGGGCAAGATGGATCTCCTTATCCCAGTGCCTGTATATCTCATTTCACAATTGCATGTAAATAATATGGGTGTGTGTCTGTGTCTGTGTCTGTGTCTGAGTGTGGATAATTATTTTAAACATTTGATTTTAAAACTTTAAATTCTAGATTTTCTCCCTTCCTCCCTCATCACCCACCCCCAAGGGAAAGACAAGAAATTCAATACATGTTGTATATGTGTAGTTATGCAAAACAGTTCCAAAATATTCATATTGTGAAAGACTGACTATATTTCACTCCATCCTATCCTGCCCCTAATTTGTTCTGTTCTCTATTTTGTCCCTGTCTCTTTACAAAAGTGTGTGCTTGTAACAACCCTCCCCCGTCTACCTTCCCCTCCATCATCCCCCCTCTCATTACCTTCTGCCCTATTATCCTGTAGGACAAGATACCTGTAGTGTTTAGTGCTCACCAAAATCACAGGATTCCAAATTTTAATGGATCTTAGAGAATTATTAATCTAATTTATCATTTTCTAGGTAGGCAAACTGAGACCCCAAAAGGCAAAGTGACTGGTGTACCATTTGACTAACAATCTATAGCAATATTAGGCCAAGAACCCAAGTTTTCTGGGTTCCACACAGCTTATTAATTTTTAATATTGTAACTTTATTGTTGTTTCTTTAAGAAAACAATATTATATTACACATAACAAATTCACTCAAATTCAATACTTATGAAGATATAGTCAATATTTAACATCTATAAGAGTATAAAAAGCAAAATTAATTTTTATAAAGGTTCAGATATTTTCCAATAATAATCTGCCAAGAAATATTCAGTAGGAAAAAATTATTTAACCGAAACAAAAATACAAAATGTGTTTTAATACATTTATAATGCTTTTTTGGGGTAAAGGTCTATTTATTATTGTACTCAAAGACATTTTACTGAGTAGGAGGAAAAAGTCATATTTGGAACAAATGAAGGCATATTTTGACTGCAAATTGGAACTTAGAGAAACTAGGACTGAAATAATTCATATGAATATGAGCTGAGCTTTGAAAAAGAAAAGAAACATATCAAACTTTTTCATCAAAATGAGATTTCTAATCAACATTAAAGTGTATTTTTATAAGAAAACTTGAAATCCACTTTAGCTGACAAACCCAAATGTAAATTTTAAAAGAAAAGTTTTCATTTAACATATATACCCAGAGCCCAGGAATTAATAATTAGCTTCTCTTACTTGGATTTGGTAATAATTATAAAAACTCTTTAAAAAATAAAATTAATCCATTTCTCACATTCTTTAAAACTTTCCTTATGGACGTGTTTGAAAATTTCTCCCAAAACTGCTTAAGTTTTGCAAAAACTAATTCATTCATTGTTATTCACTGATATCAGAAACAAAACCAATCATATTTAAATAAAATTCATTTTTTATTTCCTTTTATCTTTCCATACATCAAAAATACTTGTACTATGTTCTCCAAATTGATTTCTACCACTTCTTTTGAATCATTCTAATATTTTATCTAATCTTTGGTAATTTGACAAATTCAGTTTAAAGCAATCCACTATTATTCTCTCTAAATTGCAGAATAAAATGCATATTTTCAAACATTTCCAATATGGGAACATGACTTTCATAACTAATCATGGCTTTGTTTGTTTCTTTGTTTTTACAAATTTTCTTCTCTGCCTCTCCATCCCTCTTTCTGTGTGTGTGTGTGTGTGTGCGCGCGCGCGCGCGCGCGCATTATGAGAGAGTGAGAGTGAAACATAGAGAAAATAAATTCTTGTTAATTGAAAAGTGTTTTTAAAACTCTCTCCATAGGAGAAGGAAAAAGGAAAGATCAGAGATGTTCCTGTAGGGCTCTGTCCTAAAATATGGCACAACCATATTCTGACAAGTTTTCATAACACTTAGTAAATGTAATGCAGCAGTTCTTAACCTGTCATGAGTCATAGACCTAGCTGTTGGTCTAGTCAAACTTATATATCCCTCCCCATAATAAAGTTTTTAATTGCATAAAATGCAAGGTAAGGATCCCAAAGGAAGGCAATCATATTTAAATTCACTTATCAATTTTTTTTTAAGTTCAAAGTGTGCTGGTAAAGAACTACTTCTAGGAGAAACCTACTGACCTAATTACTTCGCTAGAGAAAAGCTTGCAGTGATAATGAATATGAGTAGAAGAACAGTATCTTATTGACACTAGAAAACTGTTCTGAGGAAAGGGTAAAAAGAGTCAAAACCAAGTCACTGAATTTCAAGGGCCAAAGGTGAAGAAGCTGTAGAGCTAAGGATGGCTGTATAACTACCAATATCCTCCCTCTAAGTGTATCCCTGCTTCAGAAATGGTGGTATTGTTACTACTTTTTCCTCTACCAACTGAAATTCATCAGCAGTTTTGGGGGCTCTGAGAAAGCCAGAGCTTCTAATTCCCTTTCCCTCTTCAATTCTTATTCAAAGGAGATGGAGATCAAAAGGGCCTATTCATTTACTATGCTGTTCTTTCTGTCACATCTCATCAATATTTTCAACTCCTTTCCAATATAAACAATATAAGCAAAATAAGACCACTTAGAAAAGACTACTTGAATACACACACACACACACACACAAACATGTATATATGCAGATGTGGGTGTGGATGTGTGTTTATATAAACACATACATATATAAATGTGTTATATATGTGTGTATGTATGTATGTAAATGTGTGTAAGTATGTGGATTACCATATGTAACTAAAACTAGCATGTCTAATGCAAAATTAATTATCTTTTTTCTAAATCTATCTTATAAATTTTCTTTGCCATTCTTGAAGTTACCACCATCTTTTCACCTATCAAGATTTCTCATCTGGGTATTATTTCTTACTTTTTTTTCTCTCCTTTAATTCCTATATCCAATCTGAGATATATCTCACATCTGTCCCTCCCTCCAGCCCCACTCATAAAACCTCTGGGCTGATTCAGCTCCTCAACATCTATTTTTTGGACCATTGTAATAGCCTTATGGTTGTAGTGCTGGTTTCTAGTCTCTCCTCTCCAGTATATCATTCATGGTGATGAAAAAATAAGTCCTCCTGAAGCAGAAATTTAGCTATTATATTTCCTTGCTTAAAGATATTCAAGTCCACCTCCTTGTTTCTAGAATAAAACTTAAACTCCTCAGTCTGACATTTAAAATTCTTCGCATTCTGGTTCTGCACTAATTTTTTGGGTTTATTTGCACTGGAAAAACACCTTTACTTTTGCTGAACAGATCAAGCAATTTTACTCTGTAATTGACACCCATCTCCTATGTTTTTAGTGCTTCAGTCTGGAATATATATTGCCTTCGTATCTCATCTTCTTAAAAATCATCTCTTAATATTTTTATATCTGGCTTCATTTAAGACAACATATATAGAATGTTCTAGAGGACATCTTCCTGGACCAGCCTAATTATTAGCTCTCTCTCTTCTCCTAGTAGGACAAAGATCATCAAAGATAAGAACTATAAATTTATTTTGTTTTGTTTATCCCCAGTGCCTTTAACAAATAGGCATTGAACAGGTGCTTATAAGGTTGGAAGTTACAATTACATACAGAAATGTCCCATAGACCTCTAAAACTCAACATGTCCAAAACAGGATGCATTATCTTTTCCTCAAAACAATTTCTTCTTCCAAATATTCCTATTTTGAGGATACTACCATCTCTCAGTAATTTCTGTTGTAATTCACAATCCTTCACTGCCATTCAATCTACATATCCAAATTGTTGAAATGTCCTCTAAGTCTACATTTCCATGTCTCTTATATCTCCCCTTTTCTCTTATCATACAGCCATAGTCGTAGTTGAAGCCCTCATCAGGTCTTACCTAGTACGTGGAAATAACCTTCAAAATCATCTTGCTGTATCACTGCTCAGCATTCTCCTCTAGTTTGCTAAGATGGTCATTCTAAAGTGCAGGCCTACCCATGTCATCCCTCTACTCAATCATCTCCTATAGCTACATATTATCTCTTGGATCAAATGCATGTCTTTTTAAAAAAATATAAAATGTTTCATATTGTATGGCTCGTTTATACTTTATTCTACTTTACACCCTCTATGATGGATGTAAACTGACCCAATCACAGCAACATGAATATAGTACTTCATCTCCTATCTAAGTGATTTTGCCCTGGCTGTGACCATGGCTGGAAAGCTCTGCTCCTTCAACCTCACCTTTCTGGTTTTCTTCAAGATTTTTCTTCAAGATTCTCTGAATTTTTATAATATAAATATTATTTATCGATTTTTATATATTTTTTTAAAAATTTTCCATTTTGTCATTTGTAAAAGTGGAGTACATAAATGAACTCCTGTTGTCATAGGGAGGATAGAATAAGATAATATTTCTACAGTGTTTTATAGATATTAAAGAGTTATAGAAATATCTCTCATTTTTTTGATACTGTTTAGTTTTCTCCTTTACCCACTTCCCTCACACATATTAAACAATTAAAAAAAGAAAACAATCTTTTTAATAAATATTTATTGTTCAGCAAAATAAATTTTCATATTAACCACGCCCCCAAACCCCAAAACATATCTTATTCAGTATTTTAAGTTAATCACTTCTCATAGTAAAAGAGTATCATAGTTTATCATTGAATAGTTCTAATTTCTAAAGTCATTCAAAGTTGCTAAAAACAACATTAGGCAGCCATTTCTAAGCTTAAAATCATGAAAATAACTCAGTTACATTCTTCACATAAAACTACAATTAAAAACAAAAACAAAACAAGGCAAATGAACAAAAAAAATGACTTTAGTATAATCCACACAGTAAGGAAACTGAGTCCCAAAAATGAGAAGCCCCTTGAACAGTGCATGAGAATAAGTGTTCTGAGACTTAAACTCAGCTCTTCAAATCATAAAAGGTGTTATTTCCACTGGAACAAGATGTGATCATTTAAATGACTTTCATCTTAGTTCAATAGAATACCTTTTGCCTGTTTGCTGAAGTATGTTTGTCAGTCTAATAACAGAAGCTAATGAAGGGCTAAAATGCACTCCATTATAGAATTAATGTGTCAACATTAATGCATTTGGTTGACATATTTGAAAGTCTATACATTATTCCTTTCCTAGCCACTGTTTGCTAATGTTTCAATTACATTCCATCTTCTAAATGACTGGAGAAATTTAAGTAAAGGCACTAAATAGCCTTTTATAAATATCACATGCAAGTTCAAATGTAGAATTTATTTTCCCTCAATTATTTCTTTTTACTCTTCCCTATAATTAGCATCTAATCTTATCCTCATAGCTGCAGGCACAAAAACAGTAAATGCTTGACAGTAAGAACTATTTGGGAACTTTTGATACTCATAATTATAAGATATAATTACTTCAGAGATTTCAAAGACCGTCTCTGATTATGGAAGCTTTTCTAATTCAGTCATAATATTTGTATTGCTACTAAACCATGAAGTCCAATAGTCTAATAGGTTTTTCCCTCTTTTTTCTCATTTTTAAAGGCAACTTCAAGACTGGTATTCTATTTTTCTACTTGAGAGGTTTGGAAGAATCACAAATTGTCACATATATTTTAACTTTTTTATTATATCAGGCACCACTTTTCGCATATTTATGTATACTAAGATTTCACCTTTACTATAAATTAGCTGATAGTGAAGAACCTTGTAAAACAGAAGAAAAGTAGAAGTCTGTCTCCATAATGTATTGCTCAGAAGTAAAAACCCAAACACAGGGAAAAAATAGAGAGAGGCAATGGATAATTAACTGTCATGTTGATGCCAAAAAAAGGCCTTCTCCCTATGGATGTGAACTCCTTACAAAGCTAGAAGCATCTTACCTGCATCTAAGAGGAAGTTGATGCTGAACCTTAAGCTGAATGTAGGACAAGGATGTGATGAGGCCAAGTCATTGTGTTTGAAATGTAGGTACATATGTTGCAAATAACTAATTAGTCTTCTACTTCTGTTCAACCTGCTCCTTTTTATGCTGAAAACACACTTTTTTTTAAAGCTACTCACAAAATAATACTATAGCTGCTACTAAAGTCCAGGAGAAAGGAATCACTATTATAATGACAGATTTGAACAGAAAAGCACATTATACAGGAAAGTACATATAATAGTGTGGTATCCTGTAGAAGTTTGGTTCTAAAACTTTCTTGACTGTTCTGTAATCATTATTACTAAAATTAATCTAGAGGATGTATGTATATATATATGTGTGTGTGTGTGTATGTATTACATAACATATATGTATATATGTGTGTATATACATACATCTATATCTATACCTATACCTATAGCTATATATGACATTCCAACTCCAATTTTAATTCTCATTGAATGTTAACTCTTAGCAGTAAATGGAATATTTGAAAAAAAAACCAAAAATATAATAAATAAAAGCAAAAAGTATGTTATTTGGTGGAAAGAGTGCTCAATTTTGCATAAGAAAAAAGTTGGAAGCTTGCACAAAGCCATTTAGTCTCTCTAGATCTGTTTCCATATGTCTAAAAATATCACGTTGGAAACAGCTCTTAATTTCCTCTAAGTTCAAAACTCTGGTCACCAAATAAGCTCAGTTCTTAGCAAAAATTAAGATAAAACATTTCTTGAAATGTATTCCTTAATATGATCTTGGTTTTGCTATCATGATCTGTATTGCCTTACTATTTTCATTCATGTCAGCCTTGCTTTAGCAGCTGAAAGTAAGGAATGCACCTGTGATAAAAGAGCTTATTAAGACTAATAATCTGTTTTCTCGGGGCAGCTATGTGGTGCAGTGAATAGAGCACTGGCCCTGGAGTCAGGAGGACCTGAGTTCAAATCTGGCCTCAGACACTTGACACAAAAACTAGCCACGCGACTTTGGGCAAGTTGCTTAACCCCAATTGCCCTCTAAAAAGCAATATATACATATACATATATATATATATA
>JAQQSW010014921.1:0-12004 GCA_028646575.1 Pseudocheirus occidentalis | reverse complement strand
AAAAAACCTATGTGATAATTATGACGGAATGTTCTTACCTTGTCCAAGGTATCTCATATGCATTTGGAGTTCATATGCTAGTCAGCATAGCGAATGTGGGCAAAAATTGTATTCTGCTGTCTCTCCTGATTTGCACATCACCTCTAAATATGAAAAAAAGAACTTACGGTCTAATGGGGCAGCTAGGTGGTACAGTGGATAGAATGTTGGGCCTGGGATTAGAGGACCTGCATTCCAATCTGGCCTCACTAACTGTATAAGCTTGGCCAAGTCACTTAACCCTGTTTGCCTCAGTTTCTTCTTCTAGAAGGTAATGGCAAACCACTCCTGTCTCTTTATCAAGAAAACCCCAAATGGGTTCACAAAGAGCTGAATATGACTGAATAACAAAAATTATAGTCCAATGTATCACAGTCCAGATCACAGAACTGTTGAGATCCAGGGGTCCTGGATAACAATTTGTCTCACTGGATCAGGTGCTGAAACTCTGCAAAGGTCATCCAGTCAGCAAAACAGTCTTATATACCAAAGAAACAATTAAGGACTGAACATAACAGCTACTTATGCTTACAGGCCAATACAGTATCAAATACAAGAGTGCAATTATAACCAACTTCAGCATGGTGCAACCCGATTACCATCCATAGATAACACTAAAAAAAAAGACCCTAGGGAATTTGCTTGGTATGAAACTGAACTGCCTAAAGTCATTTTCACTCTGCAACATCCATTTCCATCTATTCAAGCAAATGCAAAAGCCTACTTACATCATATGTGCCCTGGAGATAAGAAAGTGAAACTTGAGGTATGTAGATTAGGAGGAATGAAATATCTAGTTGACCTTTTGAATCATAGAGTTTAGAAGTTAGAAGAATGCTTGTGGTAAATTGCACAATGTTGTTTTTGTTGAATTTAAAATAACAATGAAAAATGTTGGTGGGGCCCCGTTTTGATTTTTTAAATCTGTTGATGCAGAAATAAAGAGCTTGTAAACCTTAGAAGCAACCAGTGGATAGAGCACTCTTGATCTGGAATGAGGAAGAACTGAGTTCATAACTAGCCTCACACAAAACTACTGTGTGACCCTGGGCAAGTTTCCTCATCTATAAAGTTTTCTTCCAAGGTCGAGAGGATAGTTTGAGATAATATTTTTAAAGCACTTGGCAAATATTAAAGCTCTATAGAAATGATACTGTTGTTTTTGTTGTTATTATTAGTTATTTATGAGGTAGAGATCCAGATAAAGCAATCTAAGAACATCCAAGGAAATGGAAATCTCTCTAAACTGTGGGAAGCTGGAAGGAACTCTTGGAAATATTGGTACTGATCTGATCATTGAAGGAAAAGTGGAGATATGAAAGGAACGTGTTAATGTCATGAGACACAAATACCTCACTGAATACTAGAGAAGGTAAAAAAAAAGGGAACAGCTGGTAATTTAAGTGGGATTAATGTTCAATAAAGCTAGATAAGTAGTTTGGCTACAAATTCTGTAAAGTCTTAAGTACTAGAGTAAGGAGTTTAGATTTTATTCTGTAGGCAATGAGGAGCCACCCAAGACATTTGAATGACATGTTCTATGTAAATATTAGTCTCACTATAGTGTTAAAAGGTCTGCTTGAGATGGGGAAAACTGGAGGTAGAAAGATGTAAAGAAGCTAGTCCAGGTAGGAGGGAATTAGAATCTTATCTAAGGTGATAGAAGGAGAAAGGAGTAGGTAGATATAAGATATTTTTGAGGTGGAATGACAAATAGAAAAATATCTGCCATATATGTAGGACATCTAATTAGTATAGGGGAGGAGGATGAGGAAATATTTTTATAAAGTATTTCTTGGAAACGGTCTCATTTCATCCTCATAACAACTCTGTGAAGTAGAAAGGGCCCATGTCACCATCCTTACTTACAGATGAGATAACTGAGTCTTCGGATAAATGATTAATTAATCTTGAGTTTTGTAAGTAGCAAGTGACAGAGCCAGGATTTCAGCCCATTTCTTCTGGTGCTCATTCAGCTACATCCCCAGCTGCTTTCCAGCTGACAGGACTTGACAACTGTCCACTGGTAGGATTTTTCTACCCATGATCTCCATTAATATCTGCAGATAACTATAATGAGATGAGCCCAAGAGACGGCAATGCCATCAACAAAAATAAGGAAGTCAAGGGAAGAGACGTTTGGAGAGGGAGCTGATGAGTTCAACTTTGATTGTGCTGAATTTCATGATTCAATACTGATCAAATTGAATAGCAAAATTATAGCTATCCCTTCCACATTGAGGGGAGGTGCACAGTGCCCCCCTCAATCTGGAAAATCTACATAAAATTAGTCTAAATTTTTATCTTTTTCTTTTTTATGTTTATAGTACCTTATTATAAAATTTGGATTAAATATTTGGTCATAGGCTCTATGTCATCTGCCAGACTTCATGTGTCCTCTATGGCTTCCTCAAAACTTCCTCCCCTCCCCCATTCACATTTAATATATTGAATATATTGAAGGTCCTTCTTTTCCTTCAAGGATCAGATCAGTATTTCCAAGAATTCCTGCTTCCCACATCTTAGAGAAATTTCTATCTCCTTGGGTTTTCTTAGATTGCTTTGTCTGGACCTTTACTTTATAAATGCTTAATAATAACAACAAAAACAACAGTAGCATTTCTACAGAGATTTAAGATTTGCAAAGTGCTTTACAAGTATTGTTTCAAGTTATCTTCTCAACAGCCTTGGAAGGTAACTTTGTAGTTGAGGAAACTCAGGCAAACTTGTCCAGGGTCACACAGTGGTGATATATTGAAACTTTGAAGGGGAAAGTCATAATGTGGAAAGGATTACTGTAGTTATGAGTGCATCATAGTTCCAGTCTTCTTAAGGATCATTTTAATGCTTGAGAATAGATATATATTTTCATATGGTTTATAATTAAAAAGAGGTAATGATGATACTGATAAATATATATTTACATTGGGAAAATTAAACCAATACAAATATGATCTTATTTCCTTTAGACCTTTGGCATTGCATCTATCATTATTTATTGCACATTCCACATTGTGTATCCTGTAATTCTTTCAAGAGTATGTGTGCCCATCTTGCTAAACTAGACAATCATTAAATTCATATAGTCACTAAATTTTAGAGCTGAAAGAAACTTTAGAGATTTTCTACTCTAATAATTTTATTTTATAGTTTAGGAAGCTGGGACCCAGAGCAGATAAGTAACTTTCCCAAGGCCATAAAGTGTTTTACTGAGTCAGGATAGAATCTAGGCATGACTCCCAGGTTCAATGTTTGGTGTTTTTTTTTTTCCTACCACATGACATAACTTGCTTAGTTTGTCAGGTTTTTTCATTTTTATGGTCATTTAATTTTTCCTCCCTTTTAAAAAATAAGCTTAGCTAAGACTTTATCAGTTTAGTTGCTCTCTTCAAGCAACCAGCATTTTTAGTCTTTCAAAAAATCAGTTCATAAGTCTTTTTATTTTCTGTTTTTCCATTTCTCCTCTAATTTTCACATTCCCCTCTCCCCTTTTATAGGGTGTGGTGGCACACACCTGTAATCCCTGTTATTGTAGGTGTTGAAGCTGGTAGATCTTAGAAGTTCTGACCTGCGGTAGGGCAAAAGTCAATCTGTGAGCATACTTAGTCTGGCACCAATATAATGAGCTCCAGGGAATTGGGGGAATAGATGGGAGAGGGATGACAAGCTGAGGAGGAATGAACCCAGGGAAGAAACAGAGCAAGTCAAATCTTTCATGCCTATCAGTGGTGGGATTGGGATTGGTTATTACACTTGCAGCCTAGACAAGGGAGATGTAGGTCTCAAAACATTTTTTCTTTTGTATTTATATTTTTTTATCTTAATTGAATACTAAATTTGTTAGATAAATATTTTCCTATTTTATGCTTAAAATGTTTTAATGTATTGTTTATTTTTATATCATTAACATTTTAAATGTATTGTTTCTTTCAAGTTTCGAGTTCCAAATTCTCTCATTCCCTCACACCCCCTCTTTCACCCACTGAGGTGAGGAATGTTATATCAGTTATAGAAGTGAAGTCATGCAAAACCATATTAAACATATTTTAAAAAAAACAAGAAAAATGAAAAAGTGAGAAAAAGTATGCTTCAATTTGAATTTGGAATTCATCAGTTCTCTCTCTGGAGGTAGATAGCCTTTTTTGGTCATGAGTCCTTTGGAATTGTCTTGGATCATTGTGTTGATCAGAGTTGCCAAATCTTTGAGAGTTGAACATCATTACAACTTTGCTGTTACTGTGTACAATGAGCTCCTGGTTCTTCTCCCTTTGCTTTGCAGCAGTTCATATAGGTCTTCCCATGCTTTTCTGAAACCACTCCCCCTGCTCTTTCATTTGCCATAGCACAATAGTACTTGATCACAATTATGTGCCATAGCTTGTTCAGTAAAAGAATTGTTATGTTTTTGTACATATAGGTCTTTTCCCCTTTTCTTTGATCTCTTTGGGATACAAACCTAGTAGTGGTGTTGCTGGATCACAGGATAGACATGGTTTTATAGCACTTAGGGCATCATTCCAGACCAGTTACAGACAGGTCAAATAATTGGACTAGTCCATTATTCCACCAATAGTTCATTAGTGTGAATTTTTCCTTCATCTCCTCCAGCATTTGTCATTTTTTATAGGTATAAGTTGGTATCTCAGAGTTGTTTTAATTTGCCTATTTCTTTATGTTGTGGTTTAAACCCAGGGATACCAAAAAGCTATTAAGATGGGGACTCTGCAGAGTTATTATGGTCCTGTCTGGTCAAGATGGATGAAGTACTTTTGACTGAATACAAAAACACATCTGTTTCTGTGGGAATGGGTCTGGGGGCAGGCACCAGGTAGAGGCAGTAGCTAGGTTTCCATCACATGGACACACCTACTGTTTCTGTGGGAACTAAGAATTCAGGAACATACCTGTTGTTCCACTGAGCTTTGAGGCATATATGAAGAAGTTAGGATATTGGTGGGGGCTTAGGTGGCTGTCAGTGAGGCCAGGCCTATAATGAAGTTAGAATACTGGGGGAGGTGGGCAGCTTTATTAGGATTCCATCATTTATTGGGTAAGTTACATTTTATACACATCTGAGGGTGTAGATATGTACTTCCTTATTGATTCCTATTGATTCTAGAAAGGCAAATTAAAATAACTAAGATATTCCAAGCCCTCTGCTCCTTTAATGTGGAAGCTGCCAAATCTTTGTGAACCTGACTGTGGCTCAGTATTTGAATTGTTTCTTTCTGGCTGCTTGAAGTATTTTCTTCTTGACCTAGGAGCTTTGCAATTTGGCTGTAATATTCCTGGGAGTTTTCAGTTTGAGATTTCTTTCAGGAAATGATTATTGGATTCTTTCCATTTTTATTTTACGCTCTGGATCTAAGATAATAAGGTAATTTTCCTTTATAATTTCTTGAAATATGATGTCTAGGCTATATTTTTTTAATCATGGATGTTAGGTAGTCCAATGATTCTTAAATTCTCTCCCCTAGATCTATTTTCCTGGTCAGTTGTTTTTCCAATGCAATATTTCACATTTTCTTCTATTCGTTCATTCCTTTGATTTTGTTTTATTGTTTCTCTCTGTCTCATGAAGTCATTAGGTTCTATTTACCCAGTTCTAATTTTGAAGGAATTATTTTTTTCAGTGAGATTTTGTACCTCTTTTTCCATTTGGCCCATTTTTTTAAGGAGTTCTTTTCTTCAATAAATTTTTGTGCCTCTTTTACCATTAGGTCAATTTTATTTTTTAAGGTGTAATTTTCTCCAATATTTTTTGTACCTTTTTCACCAGACTGTTCATTTTCTTTTCATAATTTTTTTTTGCATTGCTTTCATTTCTTCTCCCCATTTTCTTCTACCCCTGTCATCTCTTTCTTTAACTCTTCTCAGAATTCTTGTTGGCCTTGGGACCAATTAGCATTTTTTTTCTTTGAAGATTTGTAGCTATTTTCACATTGTTGGCCTCTTCTGAGTTTATGTCTTGGCCTTCCCTGCCACTGGTGGTCAAATTCTTTTTTGTTATTGTTTGCTCATTTTTCTAGCCTATTTCTAGACTTTGAACTTTATGTTAAAATTGTGCTGTGCTCACATTGGGGTGAGGATGGACTATTATAAGCTTTAAGTTTTTTCATGCTGCGTTTTTCAAAGTTAGTTCTTAGGGGGTCTACATGTTTTCTGTGCTTCAAAGTGGTGTTGATGAAGGGAAGGTGTGGTTCCTTTGAACTTTGTAGAACTTCTATAATCTCATCAGGATAGACCTTTTGTTTACCTTTTTGTTTTGTTGGGAGTGGTGTCCTTTGTCTAAACTGGGGAAAATAAATGCTATAATTAAAGTCTTTTAATATATAACCTGTGGCCAAGTATCTTAAACTCTGGGTTTATGTGGACCAGGTCCAGTTGGGGTAGGTGGTTGAATCTTAACCTTATAGTTCATTTTGACTCATTTTGTTCTTACTCAGTGTTGACTCTACCATTTCACCAGGGCCAATGAAAGGAGGTGGGACAATGAGCACAAATTCCTAGGTTCTAGAAGTCCTGGCCAGGAACCCAGTTTGGTTACATATGCTTTTCTCTTTTTTATTTTTTGGTAGTATAATTATTTGTTAATGGTTTTTTACATACTTTGTAAAGTCAGTGAAATTCAAAGAAAGTAATGATGATACATAAAATTTCTGTGGGTCAGCAGACAATTAAAGGATTACTAATCATACATTAAAAATAAAATGTAATTATATGTAAAAGTAATTCATATAGACAGATAGACTTGTATAGCATGTCCAATGAACACTTAATTTGCTGATTTCTGTCAAGAACTAGGCACTTCCAAGTATTTCTAACTCCACTCAAGTATTGGCTTCTACACTTTAATAATATGATAAAGCTTTCATCTTACTATACACAATGACAACTTTCCTGAATTATTTTTGAAGATGTTGATTTTTATTAATAAAATAACAATTTGGGATTTTAGAGTGCAATTTTGTCATTTTATACACACACATAATTATTTAATTATGAAAGGTTAAATGGTCTACTTATATTACAAAAATGTAATTAACTGAAATACATCTAAATATTTTCTGTTTTCAAATAAACATGGTCTCATGTCAAGATTAGAAAAAATTAAAATATAATATTCTAAAATATAAAAGTTATCATGTTATACAAGCAGTTAATTTCAAATGTATGTTCCATTGTAATTTTATTGCAGTTAGTGAAAGGTTGAAATTTGCAAGGTTATATTTTGCAAATATTTACTGCCATGTGAATTATAATATTGGGACATATGAGGTTTTAAATGTTTCTTTATGTTCTTTAATTTTTTTAAAGTTTTCTTTAGAAATAATATTTTTGTGTTCTACATTTTCAATTTTTAATTTAATTTTTTTTACCTATTTGGAGGGGGGAAGGTAGGGCAATTGGGGTTAAGTGACTTGCCCAAGGTCATACAGCTAGGTTTTGTGTTAAGTGTCTAAGGCCAGATTTGAACTCAGGTCCTCCTAACTCCAGGGCCAGTGCTTTATTCTTTGTGCCACCTAGCTGCCCCAGGTATTCCATATTTTTTTGTATAATGGCAATGACATATTTTTGTGTGTGAGTGTGTGTGTGTTGTGCAGAAATGCTCCAAGTATCTTCATTCTGTTGATAATCTCTAACTTATGCTGGATATAATTAGTTTGTGTGTAGTTGTTTGTATGTTGTCCCCTTCATTAGAATGAGTTTCTTAAGACTGGGGCTGTCTTTTACCTCTCTTTGTATCCACAATACTTAGCACAGTGCATGCAATATTATTATTATTTAGTCATTCAGTCATGCATGACTCTTTGTGACCCTGTGCACTATAGCACACCGATACTGGAGCTTTCTTGGCAAAGATACTGGAGTGGTTTGCCATTTCCTTCTTCAGTGGATTAAGGCAAATAGAGGTTAAGTGACTTGATGTGAGTCACACAGCTAATAAATATCTAAGGCTGGATTTTAACTCCAGTCTTTCTTTTTTTTTCTTTTTGGAGGGCAATTGGGGTTAAGTGACTTGCCTAAGGTCATACAGCTAGTTTTTATGTTAAGTGTCTGAGGCTGGATTTGGACTCAGGTCCTCCTAACTCCAGGGCCAGAGCTCTATTCACTGGGCCACCTAGCCACCCTTAACTCCAGTCTTTCTGACTCCAAGCATACTTAATCAACTGAGTCAGCTATCTTCATCCAGTATGTGATTAATGTTTACTGCCTATCAAGACAAATCTTCTATGAACATTTTTGCCCAATCCCCTCATGTCCCACCCCAACCCTCTTCTCTGGCTTTCTTCCCTTCCTTTCTCTCCTCTCCCTTCTTTTCTACCCTTGCTATCCCCATCACCAGCATTTTTTTTTAACCTGGACCTAAATCTGATCCCAGTGGCTCTGGATATCCCAGATTACATTTTCTGTCTAGGTCTCCACCAATGTAGGTTTTATAAAGAATCCTAGAGCCTGTTTTTGTTAAGTCATTCTTTCATGTCTGATTCTTCATGATCTCATGTGGGGTTTTCATGTCAAAGATACCAGAGTGATTTGTCATTTCCTTCTCCAGCTCTTTTTACAGATGAGGGAACTGAGGCAAACAGGGTTAAGTGACTTGCTCAGAGTCACATAGCTACTAAGTGTCTGAGGTCAAATATGAACTCAGGAAGATGTTTTCCTGACCCTAAGCCTGTTACTTTATCCACTGCATGACCAAGCTGCACCTCCAGAAGCAGTAAATCCAACCACACCTATTAGATATCAGACAAAAAATATATTAAAATATTTAAACATAGAAATATTCAAGTGGTATCATTTCATAATAATGCAGACCCCAGTCCTTTCATGTTTATCCTATATGATTCTTGTCATACCCTCCCTTGAAATCACCATTTGAGACCTTCTTTACATTCATCCATGATCCTCAAGGACTATTAAGATAGCATGTAGGCCATTCATCATTCATAGCTTTTGTCAGATGACCAGTTCATCTTTCTTTTCAGTGGTACAATTTCTTTAACATCTGTCTTTCTCAAAACTTTCTTTGTAGTGTGTTAAATATCTGTTCACACTCATCATGTACATTTTTTGATTCATCTTCAACGTTAGTTCTCAAATAATAGTGTTCCATGAGTCAGAGCCACAACTTATGACTGGAATAATATTAAAAAGATTGACCTTTATTTCAAGGAAAAGTTTGGGGGTAAAAAAAAAATAACCATGTGATTTCCCTAAAACAAAGCAATTCACTTTCATCTTGCAGCCCAAGTAGGAGCCAAAACCATTACCTGTTTGAAGAATCTTTTTGAGATAGAAATACAGTCAGATGAGCTCTGTATTATTATAGTTTAGAAAGAAGCATTATTCATTCACTTGATCTTTCCTTAGTGGGTAGTAAGGCTAAAATCTTCTGAATGATACAGCATTCATCTAAGAGTTTCTCCAATGGTTCAGCACTCGTTTCAGTAATCACACGATCATTCATAAAAAAGAATATCTAAGGAAACTCTGTACCTATAAACAATACTCTTCAACTTGGAATCTGTGCTGATAGAAGTGAACCTCTTTGTCAAACATCTGTCTCCCTTGTTTATGCTTTGCTTGGTATTGATGATCAAAAAGTCATCTAACAAGGTTATCTCCATTGGATCCTGACCTGTCGTTGAGGATAACATGTGAGAGTTAAAGTCCAGAAAGCCTGGTCAGTCCTGCCCCAACAGTCTTATTAGCTATGTGGTCATGGGAAAAGTACCTAATTTCTTACACCTTCATTTTTCTCATCTGTAGAATGGAGATTCACAGACTTGTGAAGATTATAGGAAATATTATATTTCAATTACTTTACACATCTTAAAGTGCTATATAAATGTGAGCTATTATTGTTATGTCTTTTGAGTACTCAGATAATTTTGTTATTTGCTTAGGAATCTCATTGAGCAAGGATAGTCTTTAAGGTGATGCTTTGCATTACCAAATCAGATGTTTAGAAGAAAAATCAATCATCACAGTGATATCTTGTCTTCTCTACATGTTTCAGTCAATTGTAAGGCAGTTTTCTGTGGAATATCATTTGTGAAAACATGCCTCTTCCCTTCAAGTAACTTCATCAAGTATGACCTTGATGTATATGTATGTTATTCTCAAAATATTTAATATGTAGATGGGAAAATAGGAATAAAGGTTAGTAGTTATTGATGTTCTCTATCACCTTTGATGGAGGCTGAAGTAATAACACCTGATCCCTCCACATACACAATTTTAGTATCTTCAGTATCTTTACCACTTTCAATATTGCCACCTTCCAAATTATGTCACTTATAGAGAGAACCTCCTTAGACCTACTTGATCTAATCCCAATGCTTTGTCTTCTTAAATGCCATACCCATTTCCTTCATATGCACATCTGGGATTATGACAGTAGAGTCCAAATATGACAGTTTCACCATATTTTGTTGGTTAAAAGACTTATTATTTCTTTAAAAATCACACATGGATTTTTTTTTTACTTTTTGTCTGCCTGTTTTACTCTTTTCTCTTTCACTATCAAATGCATTCCACAAGTTTCACAGGGTTTTTTTGGCTTTTTTTTCCTGCCATATCTTCTTTTAACTGGCATTCTCCTCAGTTGCATCTACACATTTTGTGAATCAGTAATAATAATAATAATAATCTTCTGCCATCTTCTCCATAATTTACAAATAAATTTACATTCTAAACCATGTTGCCTTTGATTTCCTTTGGGGACACACCATGTGTTTTCTACGTCTGTTTTTGCCTATTGTCTATGGTTGTAATAGACTATTAATGGTTAAAACTTGAAGATGAAATTGTCATAATCATTTTCAGTCTTCTTCCATCTGTTTCCCATTATGACATCAATAACCTATTTAAGTATTTCAAGTTGGAATTTTCTTACAAACCACTCTTCATTATTAATTTTTATTCTATCTTCTAGTTTTGTTTTGTTTTATATTTGCTCTAAAAATGAATGATTTGGCTATACATAGAGTGTTGATTCAAGAATACCTTTCAAATCAATAATGAGTTATTCCCTGTTTATTAAAATATAATCAATTTATTTTTTGTAGTTACACTTTATTTTAACATTAATTTAAAAAAATTTAATGCTATGTATTCTCCCTTCCTCTGATCCCTCCCCCACCCATTGAGAAGGCAAGCAATATGATATGAAAAGTGTGTATGTGTGTGTGTGTGAAATGAACAAAGTGAATATCAATTTAACCTTCAATGATGTTATTTGGTGGTTGTTGTGTCTGGTACTTCCTAATTCTTTTCACAAAAAAAGTATCCAATGATGTGTGAATATAAAGCTTATATATACTCTTAAGATCTTTTCTTTTTCTAAGTCCTTAGGATTAGATGATATTTTCCAACTTATTTTTCATAATCCTTACATATTTGCACTTTTACATTGAAGCTCCAGATAATTTCATGTTGAGTTAATTTGGAGGGACTGATTGACTTTTTGTAGAATTCTTCTTCCTCTTCATCTTCTGGAACAGATGTTGGTATTTAAATCAGTTATTTTCATAGTAGTCTTTTTGCAAATATGTACCATGAGCATTGCAATCAGAGATAAACAAATGCCCCCCATGAAATGAGGTTTCTTGTTGACTTCGAATATCCAATAAAACCAACTCCCTCAGTTAACCTGCCCAGGCATTGCCCATGAGCAATCCTATTGAGCTGAAGTTTCTTTTAGTTGTTTGGTTTCATCTATAGAGAGATGTCAAGGTTGAAGTAATTCACTTCCTCAAATAACATTTCCACTTGTTGGCCATTAGACTAGGAGCTCACATTTAGAATGCCAATAGCTACACTACAGTTTATAGAAAGTCTAAAAACAATATACTTCTTAACCCTCTTCATCTCTTCTTATGCCACTCTGATGCCATCACTGCAGAAGCTCAAGGGAGCTGCATAGCACCAAGGGCCATTTGGTATTTTCCGATGGGTT
>JAQQSW010014920.1:0-12004 GCA_028646575.1 Pseudocheirus occidentalis | reverse complement strand
TGTATGCCACCATGGGGGGGTCGGGTGGGGGATGGGGAGGGAGGGGAGAAAAATCTATAACTGAAGTGACTATGGAACAGAATCTTGTAACCTAAAAGTGAACAAACAAGTTAACTTTAAAAATAATAATAATAAAATAAAATTTAAAAAAAATTATTAATTGCTCATGGGTCGGTCAAGTCAATAAAATAAAAACAATAATTCTTTCTAAAAAAAAATAAACAAAATAATTTTTTTTAAAAAGGCCAAGATCAGGTGGAAATAAGATGGTAGAGTAAAAGCAGAAACTTGCTTGAGTTCCTGCTCTCACCACATCCAATACATGTTAAAAAAAAATTACCCTAAAATATTAGAGCTACAGATCCTACAAAGTGACAGAGAGAAACAAATCTCCCCCTCCAGCCATCCTGGCTGGCTGACAGGAAGGGTTTCTCACACCAGACTAGGAGCCAAGAAGAGTCCTATAGTGAGCTGCATGGGCTCAGACACACAGAAGTCCAGACAAGTGGCCCAGACGTGCTGGAGCAGACTTCAAGAGAATGACTCTCTGGAAGCTGTGGCAGTTTCCAGACTTCTCAACCCATAAATGACAAAGAAAAAGAAAATTTCAGTGGGGAACTCTTTTGATCCAGGGTGAGAGGAGTGTGTGGTCCTGGCACTTGCCCCCAAAGCAAGAGGTGGTGGTAGCCTAGTGGCTGTAACTACTGCCATGAGGCTGCCTCTAGAGCTCCTGGCCTGCAGATAGTAGGGGGAGCTAGAGACCACTCACTTGGAAAGTAATTGATTTTGTTTTGACCTATTTGGATCTGCTTTGCAGCCTTGGGTGGTGTTGCTGGGGTGAGGAATGCCAGTGTTTCAGAGCCTGTGGGACTGTAGACAGGGTGCCCTCCTCATAACTCTTACAAGAGCTCTGACAACTTCACACACCCAAGCAATTAAGGACAAAGCTCTGTGCAGTCTGGAAGCAGAGTTGTACAATGGCAGAGAGCTCAATAAGACTATAGAATGTTTTTTGGGGGGACAAAGAAGATCAAAACTTAAAACCAGTAGGAGAGAACAAAGTCAAAACTCCTGCATCAAAAGATTCCAAAATTTTATGAACTGCTCACAGGCCATAGAGGAGCTCAAGAAGGATTTTGAAAATAAGTAAGAGAAGTAGAGGAAATTTGGGAAAAGAAATGAGAATGATGCCAGAAAATCATGAAAAGTGAGTCAACAGCCTGACTGAAGAAAATAACATCTTAAAAAATATGTTAACTCAAATGGTAAAAGATTCCCAAAAAGCCAATGAGGAGAATGCCTGAAAAAGCTGAATTGTTGGGGTGGCTAGGTGGTACAGTGAATAGAGGAGCAGCCCTATTGTCAGGAGGACCTGAGTTCAAATCCAGCCAAAACCACTTAACACTTACTAGCTGTGTGACCTTGGGCAAGTCACTTAACCCCAATTGCCCCTTCAAAGGAAAAACAAAAAAGCCAAATTGCCCAGATGAAAAAGGAATTGCAAAAACTCACTGAGGAGAATAATTCCTTCAAAATTAGATTCAAGCAATTGGAAGCTAATGACTTTATGAGAAATTAAAATACTATAAAGCCTATCCAAACAAATAAAAATAAATAGATGGTAATGTGGAATATCTAATTGGAAAAAACACTGACCTGGAAAATAGATATAGGAGGGGTAACTTTAAAGTTGCTGGACTACCTGAAAGAGCCTACAAATCATCCTTCAAAAAATTCTCAAGAAAAATTGCCAAGATATTCTAGAATCAGAGAGTAAAGTAGCAATTGAATGAATCCACAAATTGCCTCTTGAAAAGGGTCCTAAAAGAAAACCCCTAGGAATATTATAGCCAAATTCCAGAGTTCCCAGGTCAAAGGGAAAATATTACAAGTAGCCAGGAAGAAACAATTGAGTGTTGTGAAACACAATCAGCATAACACAAAGTGTAGCAGCTTCTACATTAAGGGCTTGGAATATGATATTCTGTAGGTCAAAGGAGCTAGGACTAAAACCAAGAATCACCTATGCAACAGAACTGAGTTTATTGCTTCAGGGGAAATATGGTCATTAAATAAAATACAAGACTTTCAAGCATTCTTGATGAAAAAAAACCCAAGCTCAATAGAAAATTTGACTTTCAAATAGAAGAAGCAGGAGAAGCATGAGAAGGTAAACAGGAAAAAGAAATCATAAGGATCTTGTTAAAGTTGGACTATTTACATTCCTACTTGGAGAGATGATAATTTTAACTTGTGAGACTTTCCTCAGCATGAGAATAATTGAAGGGAATATGTGTGTATACACATACACATACATATACACACATACATATATGTACACACATACATATATGTATACACATACATATGTATGTGTAGGAGGATGTGTGTGTATAAATACATATGTGAGTGTGTGTATATGTGTGTTCATGTATACATAGAGGGCACAGGGTCAGTTGAATATGAAGGGATGATATCTAAAAATAAAATTAAGAGGTGAGAGAGGGATATATTGGGGGGAGAAAGGGAGAGACAGAATAGAGTAAATTTTTTCATATGAAAGAGGCATGAGAAAACTGTTACAATAGAGAGGAAGAGCAAGAAGGTGAAAGGGAATGGGTCCACCTTACTCTCATTGAATTTGGCTTAAGGAGGGAATAACATACAGACTCAATTGTGTATCTTATCCTTCAGGAAAGTTAGGGTGAAGAGGATAAGAGCGAAGATGATAGAAGGGAGGGCAGATTGGGGGAGAAAGTAGTTAGAAACAAACATTTTTTAAAAGGACAGGGTCAAAGTCAAAAATAGAATAAGTGAGGGGCAGATAGGATGGAGGAAAATGTAGTCAATCTTTCACAATAGAATTACTATTCATATATGTATAACAGGTGGCAGTTACCTACAATCTTCAAGGCCATCAGAGCATTAGAGGGAAATCTGTCCCAAATGTGTGAAGAAACACCCCCCATACACATCTTTGTGACATGGGTGGATAACAATAATATTTTTCATGAAGGCAGCTGAAGCAGATGTTGTGGAATGTTTAGAGCTTAATTAGATATTGAAGATGCCAAAGTCATCCACTGCTTCCAGAGCCATTTCCAGTCATTTTGACTTTTGTATTGCCACTGGACTTTGATGAGTCTGGAAGAGAGCTGATGACTTTGTGCAACTCTATCTCACTTAAATCTAATTATTTCCCCAAGGCAAGATATCACCCAGTGATGTCATTGGCCCTATTTGAAAATAAGGGACCACCAGCACCACCATTACCACCACCACTACCACCACCACCACCACCACCACTACTACTAGCACCACCACCACCAACAGCAACAACAACAGAACATGTATATACTATAGTTTAGTTTTGTGAAAAAAGTGGTCATCTGCATAGGGCATCTACCTTAGCTCTAACTTTTCATTTACCACCAATTTGAGCTAACCTAAACAGCAGTTCTTATTTCTGGTTCATTTATTTAATTTAAGTAATATTTCATTGCTGTTCTCACCGTCTCAAAGAGAGACACCTTTTGTTATCTATTGTTATCAAATCATTATCAATTATCAGCTATCTTTACACTGAGTCAGTAAAATAAGGAATAGAAAGTGGCAATTATGTAACTTTGGAGTCATCAAGAATAAATCTTCAAATGAAAGAATAAATACATCATAGTAGATTATGACAGTGTCAGTTGGCTTATTATATGTTTATAAATACACATTTATGTGTATATATGTGTACACACATATACATATATGAACATGCGTATATACATAGGCATACCATACATGCATTTTACATGTATATATCTATGGGCACATGCATTTGTGTATACACACATGTTTTTCTCCCTAAATTCCAAAACAATTAAACAACAGGTGACCTCAACATCTATTAACCTCTAAATTGTTTTATTTATTTATGTGTTATATCACCAAATTGAGTCTTATGCAAGTACTCTTTTTTATCAGTTATTCCATGTTATCCTAAATCTAGTACACCATAGGTGCTTCATCAATCAGAACTACCTAGATTGTCAATTATTTTGCCTTCATAATGTGACTGACAAAAACTTGTACTTTGAATAAAAGTGTCAGTTTTGCCACTTTCTTGTTGGCTTGTCATTGCTTCATTTGCATTATCTTTTATCTGTGGTTCCTTTGCAGGAAGTTTTATAAAGCCATTTGTCAAATTTTTTATCCTTGGCTTCATTAAAACAGATAATACAATATATAAAACCATTTAACCATGCACACATAAGTGAAAATATTTAACAATGTAATTGAAAGCATGCAAATGAATGAGGCTTCAACTATCAACATCTCCACTTAATATAATTCCCAGTTTTCCTTCAGGATACCTTGTCTGCTGCACATAATATGTGATCATCTCACCTCTGTACTGACAGAGACATTCAGTACATTCAGTACTATTAAAGTTTATTTTGTTTGTTATTTTTCATTAAAAATATATATGTGGAAGTTTTCATATTTTGCTCCCTTTTCTTAATGATGTGAAACCCTCATGTAACACAGTATCAGCGAGCACCATTTCAGAAAATACTGCTTTATATAAAAGTTATATATGGCTTTCAGATCAATTCAGGTAAATGTTATCATAAGTATAAGGAAATTTCATTGAGAAACATCCCTCTATCAATGCAGGTCAACACCTGCATGGCAACCTATGATGTGAGATAATTTCCTGGGATACCACAGGTTAAGTGACTGGTCTAGGTTTATTCAGCCTTTATGTATCATAGGCAGGACTTGAACGTAGGTCTTCCTGACTCTATCCACTTAAAACTGTATTGCTTCTCTAGATCATAATTTTATTCTTGTCATATATTTATAACATTCAACAGAAATGACAATGGGATGCATTATTATCCTGTTATTATTTTTGTATTTTTAATTTTAGACTGACTATTGTACAGGAGAATGAAAAAATGCTTTATGCTGAATAAAAAGATTAGCACATCCACTGTGGGCTCTTAAAGCTTATTCAATACAATTGCAAAGGCAGATAAGATGATGGGGTAAAATATGCATCATGCCATCCCCACAAGTTTTTAATTGCTTCGGCTAAATCTCTGTATTTTGAAGATTTTTCAACCTATATAATCTGGAAATTATGAATATTTGGTACAGTAATAACAATTTGGTACAGTGATAAAAAATATAAAATATGTTCCTCAAACTTGAACCCAAGGAAGAGAGATAATAAGATCTATAACTTCCTTTTGATGAAATGAGATAATAATTATAAAGCAATTAGCACAGTGCCTGGTACATACTAGGAATTTAAATGGTTATTCCCTTCATTTGAGTTCTAACCTCCTTATTTGACATAACTGTTCTCCAGTTTATTGTTTTAAACTTTTTGCAAGCTTTCTTTCCTTTTTTTTAATCTACATTACATTTTTATTTGGGTTCAGTTCTTTATGAACACCAAGAAATTTTCTTTATTTCTTTAAGTGAATTTTTATTGACATCACTTGTTTTTACATTCTTATGTTTCTCCCTTATCCTACCTTTCCCCTTCCCAGAGAATCACAAAAAACATTTTTAAAGGAATAACAGAAAAAAAATCAGTAAAATCAATTAACATATAAAAAATCAAATGGTAACTAAATTTCAATACCCTAATCACCAGACATTTTCTAAATACTTCTTCTGTAGAGTCTTTTTCTCTCCTCTGATCCCTTTACTTTTTAAGCCTCCATAGTAGAATTTTGAATTGAAGTTAAATTGCTTACTTTGTTCTCTGTGCTACTTATGTCACCATAAACTTTGATTTTTGCTTTGAATTGCTAATTAAAAGAATCCATAATTTCAGATAGACATTACTTTTCTGGATTGAATTCTGTGTATTCCTTTTGTGTTGTCCTTGAATCAGTCTTCCTGACTCCACATGAGGGTCCTCTATCCAGCATATTACCCAGCTGCCCTTGAATTTGAGATATTTTTCAAGTATCAGATAGAAACAGTCCGGAGACAAGCTAATATAATAGTTCCTTTGTATTTGTTATACTAGCGACAATTGTACAGATGGATAAAGACACCTTTTTCATATTTGAATAAAAGTATTGGACTTATCTGTGAACTTACTCAAGCTCAAGGCCTCTTCAGTAAGCCATAGTAGCAAACAAGAACTAAAATGGATAACATTCACCTCATTTTTATCTATATTATTTTCTTCTTCTTGGCCACATCATGAAACATTTTATTAAAAGATTAGATATTATTAAAATCACCTTGAATTTCAGCAAAAAACATTGAAGCCATACAGAGACTTCACTTTTCTCCCCTCTTCCACATCTCACATCACCCAGATACCTTATTCCATCTCCTGCTCCACCCCTGTCTTACCTAACAAGGTGATATTTTTCCTTGCCAAATAAATTCACCAATGATCCCATTCCATACCATCTTTTCTATTAGACGGCACCCTCCCTATTACTGCTACTCTCTCATTTTTCTTCAATGTTCCACTTTTTCTTGGATGCTTCTCTCTTGCCCACACATAATTTCCATGTCTCTTTTATCCTTAAAATCACTTCATTTGATCTAGTCATCATTGCTATTTTTTGTCCCTTTTGTGGTTAAACTCACTGAGCAGGTCATCTTCAGTATCTACGTTATCCTGATTTTTCTCCTCTCTATCTGACCACTCCTCAACCTCCTTTGTTCAATTGTCATTCAGATCATGCCAGCTCACTGTGGGTCTCTCACAGGTTTCCAACATGGAGCCTCTTCTCCTGGTATACTATACTAGTTATCCTATACTGTGTCACTTGGTGATCTCATCAGATCCCACAGATTCAATGATCATCTTTGTGCTGGTGACAAATATCTATCTGTCCATCTCTGAATGCTTTACTGACTTCCAGTCAGAAAGCATCTTCAGTTGCTTATTGGACTTCTTCAATTGGCTACCTCAAAATTATCATAAACTCAGTAGATTCAAAACTAAACTCAATACATTCACTCTTAAAGCCATACCCTCTTCCTAATTTCCCAATTTCTGTTGAAGATACTACCATCCTCTCAGTTCACACAGGATTACAACCTTTCTTTGCAACACTCTCTGTCATACCCATTACCAATCTATTGTCAAGTAAGTCTTATTGAATTTGAGATATATATTTGTAGTATTTTTAAGTCAGCTAGGTGATACAGTGGGTATAATGTAAAACTGAGAGTGTGGATGATTAGTCTTCCTGAGTTCAAATCTGGCCTCAAACACTTACTAGCTGTGTGACCCTGAGTAGGTCACTTAACCCCATTTATCTTAGTTTACTCATCTATAAAATGAACTGGAGATAGAAATGTCAAACCCCTCCTATATCTTTGCCAAGAAAACACCAAGTGGGGTCATGAAGAGTTGAACAGACCTAAAAACAATTGAACAACATTTGCAGTATTAACATGCATCTGTCAAATAGCTTAAAAATCTATATTTCTAGTTACCAGATCATATATTAATAGGTATACAGTAAGTGTTAAATTTCTGCAGTCTTCAGAATGTGCTGTACTGTTTCCATCTTTTGCTTGTAGAATCAACATTGATTACTAAATTAGGCCTACTTAAGGATAAACTATCTGTAGTCTTAAATTGTCATCATAAACCCTTTAGTCTACATAAATCAATACACTTGGTACAATAATTTATGCAACACTTTTTATTGCAGCAAATATGTTCATTATATTTTTGGCAGATTTCCTTGGGATGTTTCCATGGAGATACTTTGCATTCTACACTGAAATCTCAGTTGTTTCATAATGTGAAGACAGAAATAAATGGGGTCAGTGACCTCTCTTGATGACCAAAGACACCAACTGAGGAAAAACAGGTATTTTATTTCAATTAACAAGATGATAGGGAAAAAAAAACCTACAGAAACAGGAATGAGTCTTCTTCTGGTTGGCTATCAATGAAATAGCCAAAATGGAGATTACATCATTTGTACCTTTTTTTCTGAAACTCATCTAACCCCACCCAAGGTGTGTGAAGTGACTCACAAGACAAAATTTCTTGGATGATTGGAGTTGTCTTCAGGTGACTGGATTAGTCTGAAAGCAATGGGATTAGTCAGGTAAGAGACTGCTGCAATAGGTTGAATTGGTCAGACTAGACCTTTTAGAATTATCAAATTTCCATGGAAAGTGGATGATGGATGGTATTAAAAGGTGGAGTTAATTGCAATATCTTGGCCTTTAGTCAAGTTTCTCCAGAATGTGGATGATGAGCAAAGTTTACAAGACCAAAGAATCAGGAAAGGGATTATTAAATGTAGCTTCATTCAGTCTTAGCAAAATAGAATTAAAATCAATTTTCAATTTCACAATAGATTACAACTGTAGATAAGGCACTTTCAGTTATATTTGACAAATCTAATAGCAGATACCTATGTTATAAACCTTCATTATTTCTTGGTTAAAGGATGCTTTCATGTTTCAAAAGTGTTTCTGTAGGTCTCTGACTTATTTAACATCTCTTTTAAGAATATTAACCTTCTTTGGGATGAGCTAAGGTGGCAGAGTAAGGGCAGTGACTTTCTTGATCTCTCCCCCAAACCCATCAAATACCTATAAAAATGACTCTAAACAAATTCTGGAGTTACAGAACCCACAAAAGGACAGAGAGAAGCAAATTTCCAGTCCAAGACAATGTAGAAAGTATACAGGAAGAGTCTATCACACCAGGCTGGGAGTACAGCACAGTCCAACATGGGCTAAACTGGCAGAGACAGGACTGGAGCAGGTCTGAGGGAACTAAATCACTGGAAGTGGTGGCAGTTTCCAGATTTCCCAACTCATAAATGCTGAAGATAGCAGAGAAGGTCAGTAAAAAAAACCTCTGAGGGACTTGGGTGAGAGAGACACATGGTCCAGCCCCAGCCTTTCTGCCATGGAAGTAGCAGTAGCAGCAGCAGGAAGAGTGACTGCATCTGGAGCTCTGTGTCCACAGATAGTGGGGGACAGAGTTGCTGTTATAAAACAACTGAAGCTTGGGACAGTACATTCACCCCTACACCAATAGCCAATGGGAACAAAATCCTAACTTGAAAAAGAGTTAGAACATTAAGTATTTGAATGGAAAGATGAACAAACAGCAAAAGAAAATCTCAGACTAAAGAACCTTACTTTGGTGACAAAGAAGATCAAAACATAGAATCCAAGGAAAACAAGAAAGTCAAATCTTTTGTATCAAAAGCCTCCAAGAAAAATGTGAATTGGTCATAGGCCTTGGAAAAGCTTAAAAAGGATTTTGAAAAAAAGCAAGAGAATTAGAGGAAAAATTGGGAAGAGAAATGAGAGTGCTGCACAAAAATCATGAAAAACCAGTCAATAGTTTGCTAAAGAATGTCCAAAAATGTTGAAGAAAATATCCCTTTAAAAATAGATTAACCCAAATGGCAAAAATAGAGTAACACAAGAAGCCAATGAGGAGAAGAATGCCTTAAAAAGCAGAACTGAACAAATTGAAAAGAATGTCCAAACGTTCAATGAAGAAACGAATTCCTTAAAAATTACAATAGAACAAATGGAAACTAATGATTTTATGAGAAATAAAGAAATTATAAAACAGAACCAAAAGAATGAAAAATAAAAGACAATGTGAACTACCTCATTGGAAAATAAACTGACCTGTAAAATAGATCCAGGAGAGATAATTTTACAATTATTGAATTACCTGAAAGCCATGGTAAAAAAACAAACAAAAAAACCCCCTGGACATTATCTTTCAAGAAATTATCAAGGAAAACTGCCCTATAATCTAGAACCAGGGGGAAGATAGAAATTTTTAAAAATTAACCTTCTTATTCTTTTTTTGAAGGAAGTTTTAAATTTTCTAAACCTTGGGCCATTAGAACCTATATCTTGTCATTATTGTACAGATTTTTTAAAAGGGTCTTTTCCTAGTCTTTTATATGGGCCATTTTATAGTATTGAAAGTATATATTAAAATTGTTATTGAATAAGACATTTGTATTGTAAATTAGTTTTTCCCACTCAGTTTTTATTTCAATATGATATTAAGTCTCTTGATGGATTCTCCGTGATACCTTTATTTTTGTCATGTTGTGCTTTTAGTTGACTGACTACATCAAGGTATTATCTTCATCAACTGATTTAATGTGATCTTCAGATGCAAACTTGATCATTTTACAATTATTGAATCCAAATGACATCTTAATATCTTTGGAGAAAGATTCCATGAGAAGAAGGAGCTTTCTGACTTATTTTGTTCATACAGCTTGAAATTGTAAAATGTTAATCAAATCATTAACTGAATATTTTGGTTTGACTGTCATCAACTGGAAGTTATATTTCATTTTAATTAGGAATAATGCTATAGATTTAAAATGAGTCAGAACCATTATAACCTAAAATAATATCCACCCTTATCTGCTCTCTCTTATGTCCTCCCCCATGGCCCCTCTAACATTTTGGTAGGGCAAAATCGGTCTCCTGACCCCAGTGCCTGTATATCTTAATTCCCAGTTGCATGTAGTTAATAATAATAATAACAATAATAATAATAATAACAATAACAATAATAATATATACACATACATTTTTAACATTTGATTAAAGAATTTTAAATTCTAGATTTGTCCCCTTCATCCCTCATCACCCACCCCCACTTAAAGGACAAGCAATTCAACATAAGTTGTACATGTCTAAATACACAGAACATCTCTACAGTGAGCATATTGTGAGAGACTGATTATATGTCCCTCCTTCCTATGCAGCCCCCCCGTTCTATTCTCTACCTTGTCCATGTCCCTTTACAGAATAGTGTACTTCCAGCAACCCTCCACCGCACCCTGCCCTCCCCTCTGTCATTCCACCTCTTATCCCCATTCCCCTTACTCTCCTGTGTGGCAAGATACACAGTTTAGAGTTTATTTCATTCCTTCCCTAAGCCAAATTCAACGAGACTAAGCCCCTTTCCCTTTTGCCTTCTTGTTCTTCCCCTCTGTAATGCCATGTACCAGCAGATTCCCAAAAGTATCTTACTATGAACAGCTTTTAAGATTTGGGTTACACATTAACAGTGAATTACTATTCACTACTAGTATTGGTGAACACTCTGTTTATTCCATCACAAATCAAGGTAAACATTCACAATATAATATTCAAAACATTATATCTTATCACATAAAGTCACAATATCATGTTTATAACAATTTAACATTAGAATGGGCACACAGTTTTCATTTCAGTGGCCACAATATTTAGAACAAGGAACAAAAGAACAATGATCTGGTTTCCCTAAGGGGGAAACCCTTCTCACTTAATCATTAATTCAATCAATTCACAATATATCAATCTTCCATTCATGGGGCAACCATTAACTTAATCAGTCACTAATCTAGATTCCTGATTAATAACTATTATTAATCTCTAGTACAGTTATTAGAAAACCACACAAACCCTCCACCCCTTGAAGTTCAGCAAACCTCAGTTTCATCCAAGGGGAGGACTTTTCCTCATCTTGACTGTGGGTGGTCTCCCTGATTTCCTGGATCCCCTTCCAAGGTCCCAGCTCCCTCCTGAATCCTCCAAATGGTAACCTGAATTCAGAAGCAGACAGCTGCCAAGTTCTCATCCAGTCCTCAAAGGTAGACAGCTCCCAAGTCCTTTTCCAGTCCTCAGAGCAGTCCCTGGCACACACTGAAGTTCACAGGGTCCAGTACATCTCAAATCCTTCACCATTTCTCTTGCCTGGAACTCAAGGATCAGTCAGGCCATGAAAAATTCTTGTCCTGGTTATTCTTCTTCAGTCCTCCATCAGTTCGGCTGGCCCTAGAACCCAGAAGGAATACTGGATTTCTGGGTGGTCTTCACCAGATTCTTGTCTCAGGAAAACTCTATCTCAATTCTCAGTCAGTCAGTTTCCAGATGTTGGGAGAGAAACTCTCTCTCTCTCTCTCTCTTTCTCTCTCTCTCTCTCTCTTTCTCTCTCTCTCTCTCTCTCTCTCTCTCT
>JAQQSW010014919.1:0-12004 GCA_028646575.1 Pseudocheirus occidentalis | reverse complement strand
CTCCTGGTTCTGCTCTCCTCACTCAGCATCAGTTTATATAAGTCTCTCCAGGCTATTATCAAATCCATCTGCTCCTCATTTCTTATAGCACAATAATATTTCATTACATTCATATACCACAAGTTGTTTAATCATTCCCCAATTGATGGGCTTTCCCTTGATTTCCAGTTCTTTGCTACCACAAAAAGGGCTACTATAAATATTTTTGTTCAAATAGTCTTCCTTCCACTTGTATCCTATTTAGGATACAGCCCTAGAAGTGGTATTGCTGGGTCAAAGGGTATGCAATTTTTTATACCCCTTTGGGCATAGTTCCAAATTGCTCTCCAGAATGGTTGGATCAATTCACAGCTCCACCAACAATGCATTAGTGTTCCAATTTTTCTACATCCTCTCGAACATTTGTCATTTTCCGGTTTTGTCATTTTAGCTGATCTGACTGATGAGATGTGGTACCTCAAAGTTATTTTCATTTGCATTTCTCAGATCAATAGTGATTTAGAGCATTTTTTCATATGCTCATAGATATCTTTAATTTATACCTCTGAAAACTGTCTGTTCATATCCTTTGACCGTTTATCAAATTGGGGAATGACTTGTATTCTTATAAATTTGACTCAATTCTCTATATATTTTAGAAATGAGGCCTTTATCAAAGACACTGTTTGTAAAACCTCTTTCCCAATTTGCAACTTCGCTCCTAAGCTTGGTTACATTAACTTTATTTGTATAAAACCTTTTCAATTTAATGTAATCAGTTATCCAGTTTGCATTTTGTAACATTCTCCATCTCTTTTTTGGTCATACATTCCCTCTTTTCCATAAATCTGACAGGTAAACTATTCCTTGCTCTCCCAGGTTTACAGTCTCAGTCTTTATATGTAGATCATGTACTCATTTTGACTTTACTTTGGTATATGATGTAATATATCGGTCTATGCCTGGTTTCTGCCATACTGTTTTCCAGTTTTCCCAGCAGGTTTTGTCAAATAGTGAATTATTATCCCAGAAGCTAGTGTCTTTAGGTTTGTCAAACAGTAGATTACTATAGTCATTGACTGCTGTGTCTTGTGTTCCTAATCTATTCCACTGATCTACCACTCTGTTCCTCAGCCAGTACCAAGTAGTTTTGATGACTGCTGCTTTATAATACAGTTTAAAATATGACATGGTAAGGCCACCTTCTCTAGCATTTCTTTTCATCAATTCCCTTGATATTCTGGACGTTTTGTTCTTCCAGATGAATTTTGTTACTTTTTTTTCTAGCTCTATAAAATAATTTTCTGGTAGATTGATTGATATGGCATTAAGTAGGTAACCAATTTAGGTAAAATTGTCATTTTTATCATATTAGCTCAGCCTAGTGATGAGCAAATTATGTTTTTCCGGTTACTGAGATCTGACTTTATTTGTGTGGAAAGTGTTTCATAATTTTGTTCATATAGTTCCTGTGTTTGTTTTGGCAGGTGTAACAGTAATCAATTTAGCAGATACTTAGCACTTAGTAACTTAGGGCTAATTACAGAAGGTGTGATCTCTTCTCCTTCCTAATGTGGCAGGAAGGGATTGGATTGGCTGAGACAGGAGGCCAGTCCTTCTATACACAGAAGGAAGAGTTCTAGAGACAGAGAGACAGAATTGGGAATCTTCCTCCTGATGGCTCCTGTTGGAAGAAGCAGAATTGTCCCAGAATCTGGGAACTTGGCTGCTGGACTGAAGAACTGAGTTGGAGTTTTATTGGAAGAGACAGAGAGAGAGAGAGAGAGAGAGAGAGAGAGAGAGAGAGAGAGAGAGAGAGAGAGAGAAAGAGAGAGAGAGAGAGGGAGAAGGAGAGAGAATGTTTCTCTCCCTGCATTTGGAAGCTGACTGAGAAATGAGTTGTCATTTTCCTGAGACCAGAATCTGGTGAAGGCCACCTGGAAGGCTGAGAGGGCTTGCCTGGAAGGCCTCCTGGAAGACCGAGATTTCTCCTGGGTCCTAGGGCTGAACTGCTGGAGGACTGAAGAAGCATGACCTGGATAAGCCTTTGTTGGTTTGTGGCTTGGCTGGTCTTTGAGTTCCCAGCAATGGAAGTGGTGAAGGGTTTGAGATGTGCTGGACTCTGAACTTTGGTGTGTGACAGAGACTGCCCACAGGACTGGACGAGGACCTGGGAGCTGTCTGCCCCTGAATCCAGATAACTGTTTGGTGAATTCAGGTAGGAGCTGGGACCATGGAAGGGGGTCCAGAGAATCTGAGAGACCACCCCAAGTCAAGATGAAGAAAAGGCCTCTCCTTGGATATTGAATGAGTTTACTAGACATTGAGGGGTGGAGGGTTTGTGTAATTTTCTAATGACTGTGCTTGTGGTTAATGAAACTTAGTGACTGATTGCTAGATAAATGATTGATTGAGTTAATCTGTGGTTGCCCCATGAGTGGAAGATTGATTATTGTTTTGTGAATTGATTGGATGATTAAGTATTGATTATTATATTGTGAATTGAGTATTGAATGATTAAGTGAGGAGGGTTTCCCCTTAGGGAAACCAGATGATTATTCTTTTGTTCCTTGTTCTAAATATTGTGGCCACTGTAGTGAAAACTATGTGGCCATTGTAATGTTAACCTGTTATGAACACCGTATTTTGATTTTCTGTGATAAGATGTAATATTGTGAATATTATATTATGATTTGTTGTGAATGTTTGCCTTGATTTGTAATGGAATAAATGGAATGTTCACTGTACTGTGTAATCTGAACCTTAAAAGCTGCTCACAGTAACATTATTTTGGGAATCTGCTTGTGCATAGTGTTACAGCAGGCAGATTCCCTAGTATTTTATAGTGTCTACATAACTTCAAATGGAATTTCTCTTTCTATTTTTTGCTATTGGACTTCATTAGAAATGTATAGGAATGTCAAGGATTTATGCAGGTTTATTTTATATCCTGTAACCATGTTAAATTCATTTATTATCTTGAACAGTTTTTTACTTGATTTGCTAGGATTCTCTAAGTATATCATCATGTCATCTGCAAAGAGTCATATCTTAGTGTCTTCTTTGCATAACCTAATTCATTTTATTTCTTTTTCTTCTCTAATTGCTACAGCTAACATTTCAAGTACCAAACTGAGTAAGAGGGATGAGAATGGACATCCTTGTTTCACCCCTGATCTTATTGGAAATGCTTCCAATTACATATAGTTCTTGCTGATGGTTTTAAATAGATGGCACTCATTATTTTAAGGAAAACTCTATTCATTCTTATACTTTATAGTGCTTTGAAGAGGAATGGGTGTTGTATTTTGTCAATTTGGCCTTAAAAATCCTTTTTGAGCTCTTACAAGACTGCTTTATGGTCTTGAGATCAGTTCATATTTCCTGCTGACGTTTTAGAGTTGGGTATAGAGTCAGTGCTGACCTCTTGTGAATTTGGTTCTTCTTGTTCACTATAAAAGGATTCAATTGTTTTCATTCTTCCAAATTGCTTCTTTCCCGTTGTGATTGCCCATTTCCTGGCTTTTAAAGTGGATTTCTGCTTCTGGGATATAGAGAGCTCTAATCTATGCTTCTTATGCTGGGAGCTAGGGGTCTGGTTATTGGTTTTGTGGGCTGTGTCCTCTGGGAATATAGACTGAGGTCAAGGCCAGGACTTTCTAAGTTGCCTCAAGGTTATTCAGAAACTCACAGTGTATGGTGTGGGGGAGAGGTGGTCTGGCTTCTTCAAGATTCCACTTCCCAGCCCCTAGGCTTAAACTCAGTCAGGCTTAGCTGCTGGTGGCTTGCAGCCCTGGTGTCTGCTGGTTCCTCTGGTTGTATGAAGGCATACCTGGGGTTGTGGTGTTAGCACTTGCTGGCTCCACCACCCCTGGGGTTCAGGATCTCCTGCTGATCAACCGAGATGGGGCTTGTTGGGACAGCTCTTGCCCTGCACCTCAGCCTTGGCACAGCCACACTCAAGCCCTTCCTCTAGGACTCCCAAGCTTGCAGCAGTTTACTATGTTTCAGGATTTTACCCTGAAGCAGTATTCTTTGGGTTTTCAGGGTTTTAGGGAAAGAGTACAGCAGCTAGTGTTTACTCTGCCATCTTGGCTCACAGGAGCACAGGTAGATGATTTTTAAACATCCAAGCTATGGATTGCTAGCCCCAGAATTAGTTGCTGCTGTTGTGGGCTCTGTGCTTTCTCTTACCCATCTCCAATAGGTCTGTGGTCTTGTGGTGAGAGTTCTGGGAATTGCCCTTGTGTGGGAAAATCAGCTTGCCCAGGCTCTCTTTGGCTTTGCTCTGGTTGGGTCTCAGGTCTGTACTGGTGCAGCCCCCATGCTTTGCATTTCCCATACCCCATCCCATGTGTGCACCTTCCTGAACTGAAAATCTGCCATTTTCCATCTCCCAGTGGATTCTGCCTCTCTAAAATCCATTGAGATTCACTTTTTAGAGGTTATTGAAGGAATTCATGGAGGAGTTCAGGTGAGTTCCTGCTTTCACAACACCATTTTGGCTCCATCCTCTGTCCTCAAATTTTTAAAAACATTCCAAATCCATCCTTGGTGCTATTAAAATCTACAATGAATTTCAGTTATCTCCATATTTTGATTAACTTTTTTGGTACAATGAACATTGCCTGAGACCAGAACCCTTTTTTTTCTATCCATAGTACCCAGCACACTATACTGTTTATAGTAGGTGTTTAATTAATTTTTGTTGTATTAAATTTCAGTGACCTGGATTGAGATAAATTAAGTGATAAGATCAGGCTGGTTTTAAGCATATCAGGTATAAAAGAGTTATGGGCATTACCTAGTCACAACTTTTCATACTAGCAGCTAATTCTGGATTCTGACAACTACTGTGGAAATTGGTGTGCCCAGAAAAGTTTTCTGACATCTTGAAACTTTCATGATAGAATGACTGGTCAGGCTAGTGCTGATGACATCTGGTCTGAACCATCTATCACTAATGTTGTGAAACAGTACAGCCTAATGGTTCCAGTTTTATTCAATCTATTTTATGCAGCCAGGCTTGACTATGCAACAAGGGACCTCAGGGTTGACATTAGGATATATTTTGATCCCTGAAGAGGCTTTTCCACCTCAATAGGTTGCAATCCTCCTCAGAAGTCCTTGAGGCAGTCACTCATGAACTACTGCTTGCTTATGACAACATACCCCAGATGACATTCAGTGAATTCTAGGCCTTTATTATAGGTTAACTTCAAGCTGAGGATAACTCAATATATACCATCTTTCCTTAGGAAAAAAAAACTACAATATTGTTAAGTTGCAGCACATATCACAGAAATCTGTTGCTTGGTCAGCGTCCATTTTAGTGATTCCCTTACAGACAAGGAAATAACCTTGAAATTAAGACATGCAATTCCATTTTCCAGAGGTTTAGAAAACATCTAGGAGCTAGGTATTAGTAGAATACACCAAAAGAAGTCAGAGATAGTCCCTGCCCTCAAGAAGTTTACAGTCTTGTGCCTGATAGCACATGCCTGGAATTTTTGGCATTGGGGAAGATAAAACTATTGGATTGAATAATCTGTGGAGTTTGGAGCTGCAGTTAGGTTGAAGTTAATTGTATGTCCTCCCTAAGGCCAGCACCAATGTATGGTGAGCCACCAGGATAATTAAGGAGGAATGAACTACTGCAGGTCAGAAATGGAGAAGTCAAAGCTTCTTTGCTGATCAGCACTGATATATGGGGTCTGTGAGCAGTTAATGTACTTCCAGCTTAAGTGAGAAACAGAGATATAGTATTAAAATAAATAAATATATAAATTAAGAAATTCTAGTTTCAGAGTTAATACATGTCCAGAAATAACTGTAATACAAATAAGACAGTAAGTTAAAAGAAGAGGTCCATACACATAGAGAACAATCTGAGAATTTAAAGGGAGAAATCACTTCCAGTGACATGACTTAAAGCTATCAGCATTGGTCTCCAATTAAGTATAGCATTTTCCACCAAAATTTAAAAAGCACTGTATCTGTTCCGGTACCTAAAGTAAGAACAGAATCTGCTATCTATATTCTGTCTCTCTAAATTCTTTATATTCTCAGCAATAATGAATTGGACAACCGTATGTTGTGTTCCATTGAATACGAAGTGCATGATTACAAAATTTAGAAGTATAATTAGTAGAGCATACGATTTTTTTTCCATTATGTGTATGAATTCACTTTGAAACATTCATCATCTTTCAACTAGTACTCATGTGACAATCATCATAAGCTTATAAAGTAGTATAGATTTAGGGAGTAACCTAAGACCAGGGAGATGGGAAGCTAAGTGAGTTATAGAGGGATGGAACCCAACATGTTTGCCACATTTGAATGATATTTTAAATAAAAATGGAGTACATCTTAAAAACAACATAATATCTATAAAATTCCCATAATTTACTAATAATGAAAATAGCACACAGAGAGGCATAATGGCACAATGAATAAAAAGCTGAATTCAGATCTGGGTTCAAATTCTGTATCTGACACACAATGGCTGTGGAATAATGAGTAAGTCACTTAAACTTTCAGCATACAAATAACTCTAAGAATTATAAACAAAAGAGAACCTACTAATTTACATTGGAATATGTTTTCCCCACTAGGAGCTCCTTGTACCAATGAAATCATAGTTCTGATAAAAAAAAATGACAGAACTTTCTGATGTGATGATCAATGAAGCAGAAACATTGATAGATCTTGTAGCCAAAAACTTCATTTTATCAGTCCAATAACAAATGAGCCACACTCTTTCCAGGGAAGTAATTTCTTACTGATGTCTTGGATCATTCTCTGTGTTTCAGAAACATGGAAAATAACTGCATTTGATGTGTGTTTTCCCTCCATTTTTTTTTCTCTTTTATTTGCTGAAGTGGAGGAAAGCTACTTCCCTCAAGTAGAAACAGACCTCTGGAAATTTTTCCTCATTCAACTTGCTATTGCTTGTGTCATGGCTCTGGAAAGAAACCTATTTCAGTATTAACTGGCATCCTGCATCTCTTTCCTAAGTGGTTAATTATAATCCACATGTTCCTTCTGGGGGTCTAAATCCATTAAAAAAACCCCAAACATTCTTGCAATTGTGATTAAAAAATGATGGAACCCAGTCCTCCTATGCTTTCACTTAAGGCCACAGCTCCTTGGGCTATACAATAGTCCCAACTGTTTTTATTTTAAGAACTCTGTAGAATTATACCCACTTCCATCTTCAAAGTGGAGTCAGGGGAAGGTCTGTTACACAACTCTTACGCTAATTCACTGTTAGGCGTTATGTAGCTATTTCATAGGCACCTGGTGAAAACATTCTTAATTAAACAAAAATGAGTTTCCATATAAGACTGTTTTTTACCTTTATGAAATTTCCTTCGACAAACACTATTTTATCAGTTCTATTATTTTCAATGTATTTACTTAGAGCTGGGAATGGTTCCAAACTGAGTTCTAAGAAATGATCGAGCACTCATTGTGGGGTAGAAATGCCTGTGATGGAAGGTCTATAGGCTAACACAGGGAGGACAAATGATGACAAGGAATACTCATTGTTCTCAAAACAAAAAATGCCCTATAACATGAAAAGTATGGATTTAATGAATTGATTCTAGCATTCAAGATATACACCACTGTCTTTTACTGAGATGACTGTTAATATGCTAGAAATAGGACACAAGGAGGGGGAGCTTATAACTTATGACATGGCTTGTTGCACAAAGAAATCTGTGACCTTAAAAATAACTTATAAATTAAGTTAGACTTTGATATATAAGCTATTTGTTACTCTCTGGGCCTCAAGTTTCTGATCTGTAGAATAAAGGAGCTATACTAGATGACTTCTGAAATGCCTCCCAGTTTCAGATCTATTTTACTGAATTGTTGAGAGGAAAGCATATTATAAAGTACAAAATGATATATACATGTAAATTATGATTAATTATCATAGCCATAATTAAGAAGGAAATAGAAAACGATGATGGGATTTTGTGAGTGAGCCTTAGTTCATGCCCTTTTTATTAATAATAAATCCTGAAAAATGGATTTTTTTTTTACTAACTAGATTACCTGGCTATATTGCCTGCACATATTTCATGGTAACGTTGTTTAGTTATCTGATTCATTTTGGTGATGTTGATTCTGTATGGGGCTATGTTTTTGGAATATGTTGCTTAGACAGAGCTCAGTAGAGGTATGCCACCAAGTATTGATAGTAATTGATTTTTACAATTGCTGAAGATTTAGAAAATTATGTAATTAGTCTGTCATATCTCTATGAGGATACATGAAAATACATGAGTTTTCTTCCAACTCATGAATACATTTTCCATCCCTTTTCTGTCAGAATTGTACTTCTTATTTAAAGAGTGATTTTTTTTTTTAGAGATCATACTTATGGGTGCCAGAAGCTGTGATGAATCATAAGTCAGGATGAATGGAGGCAAGAGAAAATCAAGAGGCAGAGGGAAAAAAAAACAGTCATTACATGTAGAAAATCACAGCAGTGCTCCTGAAAGAGATAAAAGATAATGAACAAAAAATCTGAGTCAACTAAGGTAGTTTAGTTGAGAAGCTCAAATATCAAAGACCTCTAAAGCTACATACGTGTTAAATATGGTGTCAGGAACTGAATTTCCTTATTACCATACAAAACAGTTGGTTAAGTTTATTTACCATCTTTCCCCAAGTACTCACTCCTCTCCATAATGACAGAAAGCCTGCATTCCCATTAATTTTTAAAAATTCAGGTGCAAAAATCCACCCCTATGAAATTTGTGTTTGATGCTTAGGGACTCTAAACATTTGTATAGAAATGTTTAGACCCAGCTTGTTGTCTCAAAAGAACATTTTAAGCCGCCTTTTTCTGATTAGATATAAAGAACTTGGCACTGAATAGCAAAGAGGTAATGATTGGATTTACAGACAAAAAAAATCTATTAAGAAATTGATGGAAGGCCTGTCTTTGATGGGGCTCTCACATTGCAGTTCATGGTACTATTTTTGTCAAAAAGGTCATCTTATCAGAAAAGATATACAGGAAACATCCAAAGCCTGCTATCCTTTTGCTCTTCTAACATTCAGTTGGCCTCCTAAACTGAGTAAAGCAAAAAAAAGTGTTTCAGTCGGACTCCTATATGGAACAGTTTCCTAGCTATTTGGAAGGCTCTCTTTATTGTACAGTCTGTAGGTTGTCCAAGAGAGCTGTAGTAGAAACCATATTAGGTACTTAATGTTTTTTGTTTGTTTATTGCCTATTCCTGAATTAAGCTGAAACAATTATTCAGCCATAGGTGGAGTTTAAACAAATGTATATTGAAGAGGACAAAGAAGATTTCTGATATTTTTGTGTTGCACAAGACCGGTAGTTGATCAGGGTTGCTTGCCAAGCTCCCTATGTTTCCCATAGCCATTGAGAGAAACTGGCTCTCTATAGTCCCTTGCTCTTAACTCTTAGCAAGTCATAAAATCATGGATTTAGAGATGGAAGGGGCCTTGGAAGTAATTTAATCTAACCCCTTCAGTTTACAGGTGAAGCAAATGAAGCCCAGGGAAGTGAAGTCACATAGTTAATAATAATCCAAAGTCACATAGCTAAGAAGTAGAAAATTCAAGATTTGAACCCAGATTCTTTCTCTTCCATCTGCTGTCCCAGGGGTTATGTCAGTGTCATTTAGCCTAGGGATTATGTCTGCTTCATCTAACTAGATTACAGATTTATGGCCCCTAACCTACTGGTTGTTTTTTTTTTTTACATGCCCTCCCCCTATTCATTCATTCCTTACCTTCTGAGTTTCATTTAAGGTCAGTTACATGGACACACTGTATAAAAGGCCTTAATCAAAATGGCAGAAATAAATCATAGCAGTTTGCTATCAGCGCACTCAGTGCAGGCATTCCTAGTCCGTCACCCTTTTAGTCCATTAGGTTTTCCAGATTGCAGACAGGGCATGAGTTGAGGAGTTCAGTTCTCTCTGGCTCCATTTGCTCACAAACCAGTTTTTTAGCAGGGGGTGAGCAGGGGAGGTGGGGAATCAGCTATTAAGGGTTATATTGCAGGAATTCAGAACCCTGTGAGTCTCTTGTAAATGTATTCCTCTAGCCTTGACCTTGCTTCTAGCAGATTAGGATTTTGCTCTACAAATTTCAGTCCTCTTTTCTTCCTGCATTTAATTCTTTCTCTGAGACTTTGACACAGGTCTCATATGGATAGATTTAATGTGGTTTCCCCAAGTATAGTAACCTGCTTGGCTATTTTAACTCCTCCGGCACAGTTAGGGGTTTTTAGAAGGGGCAGATATAGGGATGCAGGGATGAGAAAGCAATCCACATTTCCCTAGCCTCTTTCTTCAAATTAAAATTCAGTCCCTGCCTTAGGATGCTGCGATAGTGTTCTGGACATATCTCTATGATGTATTTTGAAAAGTGAGCTGGAGGCCTACCCTTTTATTTCCTCTCTTCCTGCCCTACTTGGTAGGCAATGCTACTGAGAACCCCCTAGTTCCAGTTAATATGGGAGCTCATGACCTGAGGCCATTGTAGGCCCTGGGGATGGGGGGAACAATTGAAAGTAGTTCTGTGCTAAATTAGTAGATGGTCAAACTTAGCGTGCTGGATAAAATGCATTGGAACTAGAGTCCAACAGAGTAAAAATGTTGAAAAACTAAAATAAGCTTTTAAATGGCTTTGAAGGTATGGCCTCAACCTCAACACTTAGCTTTTAGCAGGTTAGATTACATAACTATTTTCTTTAGCTCATAAACTTTCAAATAAGTGAAGAGTTCAAATTGCATGGTTCCTTGTGAGGAGAAATGAATGAATGTGACAGGACATATAATATTGCTCTTTTCCTTTTAGCCTCCTGGAGGCCTTAGAAAAAGGCCAGCATGGGACAGAGGAGAGGCACTCACACAAAGTGCATTTTGTGTTGGTTTTCATATGATTTGCAGATATTTAGGTTTTTAGTCTTTGAATGACTCTGCCTTTCAGGGTTCCTCGTGCAGAGGTGAACAAACATTTGATTTAAATTTTATGCTCTATAAAGCCAAGCAGCACTCATTGATGGTAATCGCATCTACAGCCTTTCAATTCACAGATTTTTATTTTCTTTGCTTTATTTCAGCTAAGAATAAAAACCAGCGATGTAAGCTCCCTCCCTCTACCCCATCTGCTGACCCTCTCCTTTCCTTTCCAAGGATCTGCTGTCTATTCTAATTCTCCACTGTCTGGCAAAGTCCTGGAGTTTCAAAGTCATTTTTAAACTCATGTCTTTTTATCAAGTTTCAGGGGAATTGTAATGTCCCATGTGAGTAACCATTCTCTCTTCTGGGACTGTGTCATCTTGTTCTGCAATGTTTCTGAAGGGTAACTTGGGAAAACTCTGACAAATCTTCAGGTGGGACACTTTTACCATCCCAACTTCCCATTTCCTACATCAGCTTTGACAGGCCTGACCACTAATGGTGATGATAACATGATAATATGAAAAAATGATGATCCACACTGAAGCTGGGTCATCAACAGAGATGCACCACACATTTTTTTCCTACTTTTATCAATTGAGAGCCAGTAACTGAAGATGGCTAGTTTAGCAATATCTTTGCTGCAGTTCCTTCCTGGATCTTTGTTCTTGGCTAGTAGTGATTTCCATTGCCTTGGTCAGAACAACAGATTGAGTCTTTTGTGGGCATTATTCTTCCAAGATCAATATGCAGCATCTATATGGGGCGATTTAAATATTGGCTAGAGGTTTTATGATACACAATGCATTATAAAAATATTTTTGTTAGAGTTGTTTCTTGCTATTTAAATTAAATATTATGCCTAATTTTACTGCTTATTGACTGACAGTCTAAAAAAGTAGGAACCTTTGATGCTTCAGATGATGGAGTAAACTGATGTAATCTTTGGTTAGCTCTGATCGTTTTTGCTACTCTACCTTATATATATTTTACTGTATGTAAAGCCAATCAGCAGTAGATTCCTGAGAGAATGCTACTGTGAACAGCCTTTAAGATTCGGATTACAC
>JAQQSW010014918.1:0-12004 GCA_028646575.1 Pseudocheirus occidentalis | reverse complement strand
GAATCTTAAAAGCTCTTCACAGTAGCATTCTCTCAGGAATCTACTGCTGATTGGCTTTACAGTTACCCAACTCCACATAAGCTACATATAGTGTTGTCCCTAAAACCCTGCTGCATACTATTTATGCCAACTGTTAAAGGCCTAAGTTTAGACCCTCTATACATTATCTATGACTGCTTTTTTGACTTCACATATTCTGAAATTTCATCATTTTGTGTTAGCATCTATGTTTGACTTTTCTTTCTTGCAAGATTTCCCTACTGGGGTCGGAGATTGTGAGAACCTCCTTAGACTGGACATTTTTGAGGTGTGTCAGTTATCAGAGACATATAATTCTTACAGATTAATTCTCATGGTGATTATTCAGACCTGGATAGAGTTATTGGCTTCTTTACATGATGGCAGGGTCACACACACACACCGGAAAAGCTTCTGTGCTATTCTTCCAGAGAACACAGAATAGTACTTATTTATTCTTGAATGGAGAAATCAGAACACATATAGAACTCATACAACAGGGTGAAAGAAAAACTGATTCCAATACTACTGGGAGTATGGTGGCAATTCTAATCCTTTGGGCCCATCTCTCAGAATCTGGGTTGAAAAATGTCTCAGATAACATCTAGAGTTGGGATACTTAAACATTTTTTTGTGTCATAGACACTTTTAGTAATCTGGTGAAGGCTAGGAATGCCTTTTCAGAATAATGTTTTAAAATGAATAAAATAAAATACATATTATTACAAAAGAAACCAATTATTGTGAAATAGAAATGCAATTTTTCACCATCCAAATTCACAGACCTCTTGAAATCTACTCATGAGCCCCACATCTAGAGTCTAGAATAACACAGAAAGGAGTAAGAATCCCTTCTATGATATTTACCTGACACTTATTTATCTAGTCTTTAGTTGAAGATGGCTATGCTATGTTTTCCCCCTCCTAATCCTTGACCCCAAAGTAGCCCAGTCTGCTTTTGAATAATTCTAATGATTAGGAAGTTAACTTCCACTCATTGCCCCTAGTTCTGCCTTCTATGGCCAATGCAAGTGGTTAAGGAGAAGAACAGGGTATGATGGAATATATACCAACTCTGGAGGCAGATGACCTAGGTTTAAACTAAGCATTAGCTTAGTGCTTCTGTGACTTGGGCAAGCCAAAAAATCCCCCTGGGTCTTAGTGTCCTAACCATATAAAGGAGTTGGACCAGGGGTGGGGAACCCATGGCTTTGAGGTCACATGTAGCCCTCTTGGTCTTCCAGTAAGGACTTTTGACTGAATTCAAACTTCACAAAATCATGTTTTGAAAAAGATTTGTTCTGTGAAATTTGGATTTGGTGAAAGGGAGGTACTTGAGGACTGAGAGGGCCACATGTGGCCTCGAAGTTGTGGGTTCATCATTCCTGATAGAACTAGCCTCTAACATTCCTTCTCATTCTAAATATATGAAGTTTAATCCCATTTTCATATGACAATTCTTCAAATATTTGGTGGCAGCTATTATGGCCACTTTAAGCCTTCTTTTCTCTAGGCTGCTCTTCTGTATTTACTTTAATTCATTCACATCCACTCCTTTCAAAACCCTGGTTTCCTTCCTCTACAATTTATCAGTGTCCTTCTTGAAAATCTGCTCCCAGATCACTGGCAGAGTATAACAGGGCTATGGCCTCCCTGGCCCTTGATACTGTGCCCCTGTTAAGGTACACTGAAACTCTGTTCATTTATCACACCAATGATTTGTATTGAGCCTCTAGTCCCCTAAAACTCTCGTATCTTTATCATACAAACTTCTGCCTAGCCACATCTTCCCAATCTTAATTCTATGCAGCTGATTTTCAACTCAAACATAAGAATTTACACTTATCTCAATTACATTTATATCCCTACTACATTTTATTCTTTTAGATATTCATAAGTATACCTAAGATATGAGCAAGCGATGAAAACAGGCAGTATTATGGATTTGGCCCTTGGGCCATAGTTTGCCAACCCCTCTACCCTATCAGACCTTTTTGAAGTCTGCCTGTCATTCAGTATGTTAACTATCCTTCCTAGCATGATGTGATCTGCAAATTTGGTCAGCATGCCATCTATGTCATTGGTGAAAATGGTAAATAGCCCTGGATTAAGCACAGATTTCCAGAGCAATTTACCATCCACCAAATGCACATGAGTTAGAACCCAGAAGCAATGTGGCTGGCCATGGCAAATCACCAGATGGTGACCTTTGCTCAGGACTTTAAAGGACTAGGGTTGTAAAGAAAAATGTCTATCTCAAATACTACTGAACTTCACTTCCAAAGTCTACAATAATGAGGACAGTTCCTCTGCTAAAGTACAGAACATATCCAGTCTCCACCTCTATGGCTATCAGTTCAGTAGTAATAACTCACCTTATGTTTTTTATAAGGAATGATGGTTCTGAGTCTGTTTGTTACCCCTGCTAATATTTTATTATTTCTTGAGTCCTTGTACTTTTACAAACTGTTTCCTTATCATATCATACACAGTGGGCATCCCAAACTGGACCTACTTCTTTTTCCACTTTATCCTTTTTTCACTTGGTGATCTTATCAGATCTGTGATTTCAATGATCACCTCTATGTGGATATATATTCATCCCCAGCCTATTTGATATCATAAACTGTATGACCTACAGAAAACTCAAAGTTACCATGTCTAATACAGAAGTCTGTTTTCCCCCAAACTCATCTCTCTATTGAACTCCCTTATCACTGTCAACCAGTGGTACCACCGTCCTTCCAGTCAGCCAGGTTGGGAGCCATGATGTCATCCTCAAGTCCTTCCTACATATTCAATCTACCTCAATTTTTCACTACATATCTAATCAGATGATAAATCTTGTAGTTTCTATTTCCATAAAATTTTGCATCTACATTTCCTTCTCTCCAATTATGAAGTCACAGAGCCCTAAGTTTAGGTTCTTGTCACCCCCCCCTTTTTTTTTTTTTGCTTTTTGGAGGGCAGTTGGGGTTAAGTGACTTGCCCAAGGTCACACAGCTAGTTTTTGTGTGTTAAGTGTCTGAGGCTGGATTTGAACTCAGGTACTCCTGACTCCAGGGCCAGTGCTCTGTTCAGTGCACCACCTAGCCGCCCCCTTGTCACCCCTTTCTAAGATAATTGCAATAGCTTCCTAATTAGCATTCCTCCCTCAGGTGCCTCTTCACTTCCATCTATTCTCCACAGTGCTGCCAATGGGATTTTTCTAAAATATATCTGCCCCTATTACCTCCCTCTCATCTTTATTTAATAAACATTAGTGGCTCCCTATTACATCTAGGATTGAATGTAAACTCCTCTGGATGACATTTAAAAGTCTTCACAATCTGACCCTTTTCTGTCTTTCCAGTATCCTTATACATCATTCATTTTTACTCGCTCTGTGGTTCAGCCATACTGGTCTATATGCTGTTTTTGAGCACAATTCTTCCTCTCCTTTTTCATGCCTTTGCACTTATTTTCCATGCCTGGGATTCTGTCCCTCCTCATTTCCATCTCTTTGAATTCCTGGATTCCTTCAAGATTGAATTCGAAATCCTTCCACCAGCCAATGTCTTTTTCGCTAAGATTACCTTATATTTACTTTGTCTGTACCTTGTACATATCTAGTGTGTACACACACACACACACACACACACACACACATACACACACACGTGTTATCTCCACCTTTAGAATGTAAGCTCCTGTAGGGAAGTATTTTTCACTTTTTTCTTCTTATCCTCAATGATAAATACACACTTAGCACTTAATAAATATTGATTGATTTTTGGCTCATTACTTGCTCTATTTTTAATGAAGGAAAACATGTTTTAGATGTAGCAACTAAGGTGGCCTTGGGTCTTGGGAACAGCTATCTACTTACCAAGGATAAACTAAAACATGTTCTAGAAGAATAACAAAGAATGCCAATTACATTTATGTTATTTCACTGCTTCCTGGGAGAAACGAAGGTCCCTTTCCCTCCCCACCTTCACCAACAGTTGGAACTTGTCCATGACCTTATTCAGACTGATAAAGAAAAAGTCTACTGAATCATTTCCCTTGAACAGAGCACACAGACACAGGTTGGAGGTTGAAAGATAAAGGAATATGTAAAATAGAGGTATAAAATGCAGTCCACATTGGGGAAAAAAATACATCTGAAACAGTCTGCTGAAATAATCTCATTGTCTAACCTTTTTTTTTTTAAAGATTATGACACACGTCTAACAGATTATCATAATTAAAGATAATAACCTAACATTTTGCATATGCCATTTTCAGTAGAACCAGAACTGATAGAGGGATAGGAATGTTTTAGAGAAATATAAAAAGCTTCATGGTTTTGAGTTATATTTGTTGTTGTTGTTAGGTCATTTCAGTCATGTCCAACTCTTTGTGACCCTATTTGGGCTTTGCTATTTCCTTCTCCAGCTCATTTTACAGATAAGGAAACTGAGGCAAACAGTTAAATGACTTGCTCAGGTTCCCACAGCTAGTTTCTGAGTCTTAATTCGAACGCAGGTCTTCCTGACTCAGGGCGCAACATTCTATCCACTGTGCCACCTAGTATCTCAAAAGTCTTAATGTAGTTTTAAGCTATTGAAGCTTATAAAGTATGTAACAAATTGCTCACATAGAAGGCATCCCAAAAGTTGGGACACCCTATATAGAAGCAATTGGTTTCCTATTAAATTGTGACCTTCTAAGAATGTCCAGAAGATGAAAAAGATAATAGAGGAATTTGAAACCATGGTGAATGAAGAACAGTTGAAGGAAGCAGATATGTTTAGGCCTATGATATAGCTTCTTTCAAATATGTGGGCATTTTCCCTGTGGAAGAGGCATTAAGATTGTTTCTCACAGATTCAGAGGAGAGAAGTATGATCAATATGTAGCTGAAGGAGGCAGATTTCATAAATGATAGATTTAGAGATACAGAGGATCTTATAGGTCATCCAGTCCAACCCCTCATTTTAAAAATAATAAAACTGAGGCCTACACAGGGAGTTAGTCTAGCATCTGCCCTGAACATCTTGCTGTCTATCCTGCAGCTACACCCACCTCTATAAATGGCAATAGTGTTGAGTTTCAAGGGCTGAGACCCCAAAATAGACATGTGGGTCTTGCCTGAATGAATTAGACCCAAGCCTTCTTTCAGCCAAAAAACAAAACAAAACAAAACAAAGTTTACTAAAAATCTGCCATATTGTCCAGATGCTTAAGAAATCTGAGCACTCTCTGGGAAATAAGATGAATCTTATATACAAAAAGACTGTGGGAGGGATCCAGGGTTGGCCAAGTAGACTGGGGTGACTGGAGAAGTCTAGGGAGGATCTTGATAGGAGTGACCAGTAGTCTGGGGGTGACTAGAGGCAGGCCTAGGGACCAAGAGAAACCAGGGGTAGGAAGTAGCCCAGCATAATCTTAAAATAAAAGACAATGGAAGTCTAGACTAGGTAACAGGATTGGGCATAAGGATAATGAAAGGCTTATAGCCTCAGGAGAGCTTCAGATCAAGTGAGGAAATTCAAGGACAGTTCAAGGTGCCATTTTCCGAGACTTGTAGACAAGCAGGACACAAATTTTTTGGAGGTAAGGGGCAAAGGTCTTGGCTTGGGCCCATACCCCATCAATAGCACACTCTGAACTAGACCTCTAGGAATCATGATTCCCTCCTAAGGAGTGAACACATCCAGCTTTGCAATTCTAGTCTGGGACTTAAACTGTCTGATTCATGTGTGATCACATGCAAACCCACCTAACCTAATAAAATAGCTGGCCCCAAACTATGTTTTACATCCATTCACCCTGAACATGGAAAGGTTGCCATGGAGTCAGGAGAAACTGGGTTTTAATCCTGTCTCAGACACTTGGTGAATGTATGACCCTGGATAAGTCACAACTTTGCTTAGTCTGTTTTCTCATCTGTAAAACAAGGTGGTCAGACTCCTAACTTCTAAGGTTCTTTTCAACTCTGAATCTATCTTATAATTCTGAGATCCTACCACCTGCCTTGACCCTGTCCTGCTTACAACTCCTGCTTGAGAATAGTAACAAGATCAACACTACCATCTACCATTGTCTTTGGGAAGGCCCCACCTTTCTATTTATGTTTTTCACCATTACTTTTATTCTGTAGATCCTTGAACAGTGGGTCATAACACCATACAATCCTGTCACTGAACGTGAGGGGGGAGGGGTTTCAAAAAATTTGGCAACAATAAAAGTTTTCTGAACACACATTCACCAAAAATTAATTCAAAATCAAACACGTAATGAATTTGAAGTGTTTCTGGGAGTACTTGCCAGTGTTATATCACACAGCTTCACTGCAGACCTAGTTCTGAACAAAGCAATTGATGATTATAAAATCAAAATATTGATTAACTCTGAAAAACATTGAAGATTCTGTGTTCCACAGTATCAAATATTCCACTAAGATTTAATTCTTTATGCAAAAATAAACAAACACATCCATCTCATTAGCATGCAAATTTGCCTTCATCTTTAATAAATGGTGAAATTATATATATATATGTATATATATATATACACCAACATATTGCTTTAAAATATTTTTATGATGTATTATCAGTAAATGTTTGATTTATATATTGATCTTATATAACTATATTGAGTGGAAAAAGTTTAAGAAGCCCTACCTTAGACCAAAGTTTTCTATCCTAACACATACTCTCCTATATGCCCAATGGCCTGCCTAGAGAGATATTGTGTTCTCCCTTCTTGGAGATCTTCTAGAAGAGGCTAGATGGTCACAGTGGAGATACCTGTCAAGTAAAAATAAGTCAACAAACATATTTTAAGCTCTATGTGCCAGGCACTGTGCTAAGTTCTGGGGATTCAAAGAAAAAAGTCTCTGTCCTCAATGAGTCTAATGGGGGAGATAACATGCAAATAACTACATACAAACAAGATACATATTACATAGATTGAAGATAATCTTAAGAGAAGGCACTAAAGATTAAAGGGGATTGAAAAAATTTTCTTGAAGAAGCTGGGGCATTACCTAAGACTTGAATGAAGCCAGAAAAGCCAGGAAGCAGATGGATATGGGAAGGAGAGAGTTGCAATCATGAAGGACAGTCAGTGAAAAATGCAGAGTTGGGGGTATGAAATGTCTTATGCAAGAAACTGTAAGTACACCAGGGTCACTGGATTTCAGAGTGTGTGGAAAGGATAAGGTATTTCAGAGTGTGTGGAAAAGGCCAGGTTATGAAGGCGTTTGAATACCAAATTTAAAAAAATTATATTTGATCCCGGAGATGAGAGGTAGGGATATTATGGGGCTCAAGTGAGATAATAGGTAGTAACTGTAGATCACTTTGGAGATCTTTAAGTGCAGTGTAAATTCTGGGTATCATTATTATTAGCATACAATTACCAGGCCTCCAGTCTAGTGATGACTTCATTCTGTGAGCTTCTACTGAACTACTGAGTTCAAGCAATATTTATAAAGCAATATGAAGGTATGCTGGTAAATATTTACAACAGCTTTGGGGGGCAGAGAGGGAAGTATACACGCACATGCACATGTGCACACATACTTTTAAATTTAATCTGCATTATTAACATCTTCCTATATCTAAACAATCAATGAAATATTAAATCAAGCCCTAATTTGTGGTCATTTGTACAATTTCTGAATTGCAAAGGCTTACACCGAAAATTTAACAGTTGGCTTAGAACAGCCAGTTGGATCTGTTTTAAGGGCACCTCTGGTAATAGAAGCCATTGAAATTTGTTGAACAGCAGAGTAATTTTAGACTTGAGCTTTAGGAAGATCAATTTGATAACTAAGCAGACACTGGACTGGGTTGTGGAGAGATTTGAGTCAAGGAGACAAAACAGAAGGCGACTGAAATGGTCCAAGTTTGAGGTGATGTGGGCCTACACAGGGGTCAGTGTCAGAGAAAGGGATGCATCAAGAAATATGTGTAGAAATGGCATGTCTTGACAACTGACTGAAAATTGGAGGTGAGAGACAGGAGTCCAAGATGACACCTGTGCTGCCAAGCTAGATTGATTGAGAGGATATTATACCCTCAACAATAATAGGGAAGATAGGAAGAGGGGAGAGTTTTGAGGGGGAAAGACGAGTTCCATTCTGGACAGGTTGAGTTTAAAATGTCTACAAGACATCTAATTAAAGATACCAAAGAGGCAATTAGGCAACACTGGAAGAGAGATGAAAGGTTAGATCTGGACAGATCTGAGAATTTGGATAGTGCTCATAATTGAATCCACATGAGTTGATAAGATTACCAAGTGAAATAGTATAGAGAGGGAAGAGAAGAAGACCTTAAATAGAAGCTTGGAGGATACCCGCTATAAGTCAGAACGTCCTGGATGAAGATCCAGCAAAGGCGATTGAGGAGCTGTCATACAGACAGGAAAAGAACCAAGAGAGAGCAATGTCATGAAAATCTTCTAGAGAGAAGAGAGTATGGAGGAGAAGGGGGGTGATCAATAGTGTCAAAGGCTTTAGAGAGGTCATTCAATGTTTCACCAAAGGGTTCAGATGAGAGAAGGGAGGAAAATATAGTCAGTGTAGGGGTGAAAGAACTGAGGGGTAGAAGGATTATAAGTTGTGGTGAGGAAGAACAGGGTTAGGGATGCAAGGCAGAGAAGTGGAGGTGAGGTCCCTTCCAGTTATATTCTGTTTTTCTGTGTTGTTTATTAATGTAAGTTCCTAGAGGGCAGAGACTATCCAGTTTTTGTATTTGTATGAAATCTCTGTTCTAACACAGTGTTTTGCACAAGTCGACATTTAATAAAATTCTTTTTCATTCATTCAAGTAGGAGGGTCAGGATATGAACTCAGGTCCTGTGATTCTATATATCCAGCATTCCCTCTTTCCGGTGCCCCATACTTCCTTTCCCACACAACATAAGGAAGAATTGTCTAGAATTTAGGATTTTCTGGAAAATGGAGTAAATTTTCCTGAGAAGATAAATTCTTCATCCAGCAAATGCTAGATGGTCACTTAACTGTGATTTAGTCTTTGGTTAATGCTTTGAAGTAGCTGAATTCTAAGGTCACTTCTCATTCTAAAATTCCCTGAATTTCATAGATTGAGTTCCTGTATTTTCAGTCATACTTGTACAGTAGGAAGGGGGAAGTCATTTTCATTTCACATCAGTCACTATCCAGGAAATAGAACTCTGATTAGTTTTTCCCTCCCAAAGCCAAACAATTCAAAGCAAAGCAGTTACAATGAAACAGGAGACAATTCCTCTGGTATATCAGGCATAAGCTGGAAATTGAACAAAACAAACAGCCGTTTTAAAAGGTGTCAAGAAAATGAATGTCTCCATCTTTCTGAGGACTTAGGGTGGTCGTTTTTTTTTTCTGAAATGAAGTAGAACATCATTAATTCATGACACATTTGGAAAAGTCTGGTGTAAATCATGGAACTTCCCAGATACATTTAGCTCTTTTCTGGAATAACTAGTAAAAGACACTAGTGGAAGTGCCTCAGATACTTAAGTTGGTATGTAACTAAGGATAGGTTACCTTTGAGACAGTTGCCTCATTTGCAAAAGAAGGATAATAATACCTTAGTTATCTCACAATTACTTTATGGGGGCTGGGGTAGACTTTGTAAACTTTTAAGTGTTATGTCAATTTGAATTTACAGATTCAGAAGAAGGGACCTTTAAAGGCCATTTAACCCATCCCTCTAATTTTATAAAGGAGGAAACCGAGGCTTCAAGAGGTTAAGTGATTTATCCATGATCACACAGTTAATGTCAAAGGTAGGATTTGAATTCAGGTTTTCTATACTTCAAGTCCACTGCTCTACCTACTAAACTAGTATACTACCCTGTTTACTTGAGGCATTTTTTCCGGAGGGAAATGAGTACTTGTAATTATATATAATAACATAATTAACTAAATGAGAATAACGAGATACAAGTTAACACTGGAAAAATGGTTCTGTCTGCCCAAGAGTGAGAGGTGGGGGCAATAGGTAAATGGACTGCTTCTGGAAGGCAATGTGGCAAATTATCTGAAGCAGTTGCTACATGCAGAAATAAGGACTTAACTAAAGAAACACTCATACTTTTACCCTTTGGTTGGGGAAGAGGGGTGAGATAAATTAACCAATCAACCAACAAATGCTGCTTGTGAAATTGTGGAAAGAGCATTAGATTCAGAATCAGAGGATCTGTGTTCAAATTTTGGCTCAGTCACCTACTGCTTGTATGACTGTAAGTTGCTTCACCTCTCTGTCTGCTTTCTCATCTGGAAAGGTAGTAGGTTATCTTTATGTTCCTTTCTACCTCAAACATCTTCTATGCAAACAATTGTACTATCTATCCTTGCTCAAATTTGTAATGACTCACCTTCGCAATCTTGCTTTCAAAATCCTCTGCAATACAGGGCCAAGTTACACTTCCAGGCTTCTCCCAAGCTAGTACTCATTCAATAACACAATACATTAAGTATAGTGAAGGGGACATCCCACTGACATTTTTTTTATGATTTCCTATGCTCTTTCTCTTATGAAAATCCTCTCCCATTACTGCTTGTCCTAATTTAATTTATCATTCAAAGACACCACCACAAAATCTTCTTTGAGTCCCATCATCTTTTCCTTCAGCCAAAGGTAATCTTCGCTTCCTTCCCTAAACTCCCGTATCATTTTGTTTATTCTTTTGTACTAGTTATCAAACTCTGTTTCCACCATACTTCCATTTATTCTTATCCTTGCTGTTCTCCCTGATTGTAAGTGCCCCATGGGAAGAAGCTGTATCTTATTCAAGTCTGTATACTTCACAGCCCTCAGCCAGGTGGTTTGCACATAGTAGGTACTCATTGAAGGGCATCATACTTTATTGCAGGGGTGGGGAACCCCCAGTCTCAAGGTCACATGTAGCCCTCTAGGTCCTCAAGTGCAGCCCTTTGACTGAATCCAAACTTCACAGAACAAATCCCCTTAATAAAAGGATTTGTTGAGTGAAAATTGGACTCAAGTAAAAAGGCCACCCCCAAAGATCTAGAAGGTCATATGTGGCCTCAAGGCTGGCATCTTCTTCACTCCTGGTTTAGCATAAGGAGTGTTGAACCCGGATGTCCTGGGGTCAGATCCTGGGTGACCTTGAGCAAATCATCTCATCTCACTCTGCCTTAGTTTCCCCATCTATAAAATTAGTTGGATGAGGTGACTTCTAAGGTCTCATTCATTTCTAAATCTGTGATGCTATATATCTGTGAATCCTCTCTGTCCAACTACTCAACTATTCCAATATGCAGAAAACAGAATGCTTGGGGGCTGAATTGAAAGTTGTAAAATCAAATGTTAAAAAAATTATTATTATTATTGTTATAGTTTACACGCAACTGGGAAATAACACATACAGGCACTGGGGTATAGAGATCCATCTTGCTGTACCGGAAAGTGGGAGGAGGGATGGGGGATATAGGAGAGAGCAGATTGGGGCAAGGGGTATATAGTGAGTATGCTGTTTTGGGGTGGTGGGCAGGGGAAAGAAGGGGAGAAAATTTGTAACTGAAAATCTTGTGGAAATGAATGATGTAAACTAAAAATAAACATGAAATTTAATTAAAAAAAGAAATTAAATTTCAAAAAGAATCAGGTAGGGATAGGGAAATAACAGAAGGATTAAGAGATGGTAAATTCAATGAGGGAAAGACAAACTCCATCTTTGGAGGGTAAAACCTGAAGATATGGGGGTGATTATCCTAGGTTGTGGTCATTAATTCCTGTATGCTGTGTATCTAATCTATTTCATTGATAAACCACACTATTTCCTATCGAGTAACAGATTTTTTTTCCACTGATTCTCTAGATATTCTTTTTTTCTTAAGTTTAATTTATTTTCTTGGTTACATCATTCATTTCCACAAGGTTTTGAGTTACAAATTTTCTCCCCTTTTTGCCCCTACCCCCCAGCCCAGAACATTGATCCCACTGTAAGGCCCCTCCCACAATCTGTTCCCTTTTATGCCTTC